>VUJU01000118.1:0-172362 GCA_009835225.1 Aphis craccivora | reverse complement strand
CTTTGAGCTCTTTTCGTTAACTGGAACCTTGTAATTTTTTTGGAAACCTGGTTTCAAAACGCTTTGACTCAGCAGTGCGTCGACAGCATCCATTGTATTATAAAAATAACGAATATCTATCTAAATAATGAAAAAAATTGTTTTTATAAGTACTAAATAGTTAATTATAAATATATTTTAGTCAATTTTCTAGTCACATGTCGAAAAATCAGCATTCAGCATAGTAAAGTTAATTGTTATTGTCAAGATGGACGTGGATTACACCATGATATAATTGATTTATTAATTAATTATATCATGGATTACACCTTGGTTATTGTATTATTGTTGTTGGATTCAGGATTGAGTGATAAGTGATAACGATAAGAGATTTCAAATACCACGGTTGATATTTAATATTATTAATATTTCATTCTTACCAAAGACCATCAAAATCTTAGATCATCAAATATAAAGATTTACGATTAATATTGTTGACTGTTGTACACGATTTAAGGTATACGATAAGTATATTATCTTAAATCCTGCTGTTGTATACTTGTATAACTTGTATATTGTATGGACAAGTATCTATTTTGTAATTTTGTTGTCATACGAAGAATGACTCAACGACAATACGACATTATAATAATATACATCTATTTATCAATAAATATAACATTTTATTTTTCTATTTCCATTTTCCATTCATTCAGTTGATTTGGGGACTTTAGGTTTGAGATGAAAATCATCTAAGTATGTGCCTAAACCAGAAAGTTACCTAACTAAAATGTTGTTCTTAAATCTTAATGTACTATTAATGCGTAAAATTAATATTTCAATCACGAGGTATACCCACAGATGTGGAATAGTATTCATAGAATACTGCACGAATTAAGATATATATTTTTTTAAGTTACAGAATTTAAGTACCTATCTTAAAATTATAATTATATTATTATATATAATTAAATTATTTAAAAATTGAAACTCATTTAAAGAATTTGGTATATCTTAATAATATTATTCGTAGTCCGCGCCTCCATGGGTTTAATTTAAATCGTAATTATATTATAATTATTATATTATATTATATTTTTCAATATTATTTTATAGGTATACATTTTTGTATACTATAGGGATAAAGAAGTTGTTTCCTCCATGATTGGGAATCAAAATGGTAGACCAGAGTATCAGACAATATTCAGAGTTTCAGTCAGTGTCGGTGTCACAATTTTTTTATAACATGCAAACCATGTATCATGTATGATCATCTGTTCATCATTCCATTTTTCTAAGTTTCTTTTTAGAATTTCAGATATAAATATTTCGATTTTGCATCTTACTTTCGAATAAATTATTACTTGATGTATAATGAATAGTGAATGTTAAGACATCACCTTTAGGAAATTTTGAACGATATTACAATTAACTGCCAATCATAATGGTTAGGTAAATACTATAAAAACGATTTATTTAATAATATAATAGTTCTATATCATATTTCGATGATAATTGGAACTACTAAAAGATCATTTATTAAGTTTACACTTCTTACGTTTAGCTTCACAATTTGTTTAAATTAATAACTGTCATGATAAAAACATAAATGTTTATATTTACAACTTAAAATTTGAATTAGTTTTTCAAACGGAATAGTATTTACCATAAACATAATACGTTACAGTACATTATATTATATTATACTGTTACATACCTACGTATATTTTTAAAATTTAATAATAAATAATAATTCTTTAATAATAATAAAGTATATAGTTATTAATGTATTGTGTAGTTCGGGTCGCTAGTGGCGATCATAGAAAAATAATAATATATTATACATTTATATGGTAGGTATGCTTCAGCATGAAGTCTTGTCACTGATGGGCGATGGCCGATAACGCTGAACTCGGTCGGTATCATCTAATGACTAATATCATAGATTAAATATAAGTATATTTAATCTATGCTAATATCATTATCCTTATAAAATCGCTGTATTATTTTTACTTACGACGCAGAAATTATAATACGATACGATTATAATTTATAATGATAATATAGTACCTATATGGGTAATATATGTTTAAAAAAAAAAAAAATGTAACATTTTCTCACAAAACGCTGCCAAGGCGTGCGCCGATCTAAGTGACGGTCTTGTTGCGTCGGCGTGTCACGATCGCATAAATTGTAAAACGTTGAGCGCACTTCAATAAAGTATATATAAGTATATATTATGATAATACTACGGATAACCTAACGAACTACAACGATAATAATAAAAAAAACACTCATGGCATGTGGGCGTTAGAATATGGTGACTTTTTAACTTTTAGTGAAAATATTTAAAATCAAAACCAAATTGGAAGAATATCGCTTACGTATTTTTTTTTTTTTTTATAGTTGTCTGGCTGCCGATTTTTGATAATTTAAAATTCATCATGAAAATATGTCGAAATACGTATAAATTTATTTATAATTATAATGTAATATGGATCTAGATAAAATTCTGAGAATCGAATTCTCCTCGATTTGATTTTTTGCTCTGTCGGATTTATATTATCACTTGAAAAAACTGAGTTATGTATAACGCACAATGGCTACGTAATCGCCGTCGTTCTCCTCAATGGATTTCTATGCCATTGTGCACCTACTATTCTATATATGATATATTTATACAGTTATGTATACACTTTCGTGAACTCAGTTCTCTAAATTGTTAAAATACTTTTCGTTAATTTTGTTCATAGAACGGTTTCAGTATATTATATTACTATTAGGTATATCGTAGGTACAAGTTTACAATGTATTCATTTTGTTTGCTGTCAATAATAGTCCGCGTTAGACCGCGTATGACATTATGGTTTGTAAACAGAATACATACGTGCACTAAAAATTAAATATGCTTCAGAGTACTACCTACCAACCCCACTAAATTTTCTACGTAGGAAAAAGGAAATCGTGTACATTAGTATAACATTATTATGTACTTCGTAGGCTAGGAATTATAATTTGGGAATTGGGAGGCAAAAATGTGTTTCAGCTTTCAGGGAGGGTCCTGTATTCGTACGCAGCACCCTCTATTAGTTAAACAGTACTCGGCTCCCTTCGAAAACGTGCTGAACTTGTACTATATTGTATATTTATCTGTATAACCGCTATATAGGTAAAATATTCGTTTAAATACCGTTTTATTAGTCGGAGGATCGTATTTCTTTGCTCGGAAAATTGAAATTATCTAAATTCTAAATACAGTCAAAATAAACCAGTGTTGCGGGTTTTCCGAGTTGTTATTTTTATTTTCGAGGAATAATATAATTTTAACATTTTTTGATTTTCTTATCTAAATACCATTAAAATAATCTAAAGACGTAATACTGTAATATAGCCGCTTAGCGTAGTAGCCTAAAATAATAATATAATAATGTTCGGTTATTTCCGTTAATAAATCGATCGTCGGCGTTCGTGAGGCGTCCTTTGTGGTTTTTATATTATTATTACACCGCCGGCATCTGGCACGCGTCCTGCAGCTGCTCTGCCAAAGAACACGGTGTCGGTGTGTGTCACGAACACTTGAAAGACGGAAAAAAAAATTATTAAAAATATTGTAAATGTTACGACGGTCGTGTGCCGAATAACGACTATATAGTGGGGATGGGCAAGAGGAGGAAATTTACTTTCTTGTTCGTTTCGTTATTTTGTACACCTTACAATCAGTATATTATATTATAATATGGTAGGTATATCAATTACCAATATAATTACACCACCACACAAGTGAGCAACAGATTAGATTGAACTTGGGAAGTTTCGAACAAAAATAATACCTATTTAATTATAGCAGTAGGCAGAAAAATGATTTCGTTTAACTAACTATTCAAGTTTAGTAACCATAATATTATGATAAGATGCACAACTTTAGTACAGAATAATTAAATTTATTATTCATCGAGAGTAATTAAAAACCTAAATGTTATAAAAATTCGTCCGTTTTTAATTCTCCTAGCACTAAAAATTAACACTTCAAAAATAGGTACGGACGTACGATGAAAAACTTGAAGTCCATAGAGAACATTACACGCGATGGCGGATCATCGATCGTAGTATTGCACAGTGAAATAACCAGGAACGGTCATAATAATACGATAATATTTTTATAAGGGCCGAGTTCAGCCCATCAACTCAAAATCCCCGTTTGAGCAACCATTTAAAATGAGTTAAAAAATCTTTTCTTATTGCAAGGTGAAAACATGAGAAGAACCTCTAATCAAAATTTCAAGTCCGAAGTCAGTGACTAGTGAGTGAGTGGTATTTGGATTTTATATTATTGTTATATAGATTACGATGGATTGGATGGTAGAAGAAATGCGCATGATAGGAAAACCTTCGTACATAGTGTTTAGGGTATTATTATTTAATATTTACTACTTTATTATATTTTTTGTATTTTTACGACGATTGCATAAAGATGATTTGAACGGGTGGTGTGGCGACGGTGGACGACCAAAATATGTCATGAGCCAAACGGCCAATATACCATACACCATAATAAACATCATATTGTTGACTTTTTACTTTCGTCATTATAGTCTAAAACGAAGCAAACCCGACCCACCAAAAGAAAGAAAAAAAAAAACCGATATTGTAGTGTATTATCCGTTTATAGACGTAAAGTGGTAGGATAGGTGGTAGGTATAAATGTATAATAGTAATAATAATAATAATAATAAAAAAAACGGTACGGCTAAATAATGTGGTGAGAAAAAAAGAGATGTGTAAAAAGCGAGCGAAATTATCGGTCCACGGCGGAGGTGGGTGGTCGTGAACTCTTTGATGGTCGGAGGGGTCGCGAGCGTCGTGAAAAAATAAAAGCCGACTGGAGTTGCCAACGGTAAAGTTGTTTACCGGGCAGCCCGTACGGTTGGTCACGCCGCCCGGATATCGTTAGTCGGATTGGCCCTACCGATCGAGGTCACTGCGCGTGCGCAATGGCGGTTCAACGGTTTTCACCCACGCCGACCTGACCCACGGAATCGCTATCGATTACCGTTCGATTTTTGTGACGTGGAATTTGCGAAAACCGGCAAAAATGAAAATTTTCACCGTCAATGGCAGCCAGAAGTTCGTGTGCGTGGTTCCTGAGCCTTTTGCGGTAATTTTGAGCCCCGAAACGGGCCGGACGACCGACGGACGCGGTCCCGCGGGAAATCGATAGTTTCGGCGTGCGGTCGATAGTGACGGGTACGCGTCGCGGTTGGCGTCCGGCGGCATTCCCTCCATTGTTGCCGCCGCCACCGACGCTTCTTCTCATTCGTGAAACACAAACGCCGCGTCTCTTCCCTTTGTCGCGCTCGCTCCACGGTTTATTTATTCCGAGTCCGTTACCGAACGCACAACACAGTTCCTATTCGCTTTTCGCTTGCCCTTCTGTCTACGAACTCTAAAAATACCGCACACAATGGCCGACGTTGTAGCTGATGTTAGGTAAGTGTTAATTAGCATTATTAATTATTGTCAATATTATTATATTACTTACAACTATTATTAACATTATTATTACTTTTAAGTATACTATTGTTGTGTATTGTCGCCGTCTTCGCGCCGACGCGTTGTGGCCTGCGGGTCCTAACCTGCCGCTACCACAGTCGTGGGGGGCCGTTTTTTTCCCCGTCCGTCGCGGTCACGCGCATACTTCGTCGGACGCCGACGCTAATGCCGCGCCGAGACGTTGGCTCCCCGCGAGTCTTTGACCGCTGCCGACGATCATTGTCTCCCTCGACCCGTGACGACTCCCCGCCTGGAGGATGTTTGAAATCTTCTGCCCACCCTTGCCGGCTTTACGTTTTACCTAAAACTCAATTTCCGATCGGACATCCGGCTTTTGTCGATTGTCACGGACAGGCGTGGGAATCACATGGTCGGCGGCGGATGCGGTTGTTACTCCGAAATCTGTCGCTCTTCGACCTTGCCGTCAGACGCCGCGTCGTTTTTTTCCCGAATCGCTGCGTCTTTCTGTAGCGGTTCGCTTATCTGACTATGCCGCCAGCCGCACATATGTCAAGACCCCTCGCAAAAAAATAAACATAATTTATCGATAACGTATGTTGCTTAATATACAGTTACGCTCTATAAAATTACAATTAACCAGAGGTCAACCGTGTAGCACGTTGACCCCTCGTTTTTATAATCATTGCCCCTGTAATTGGCCCATTAGTTTGCATTAATATTAGTATTATAGTAGTAAATGATTAAAGTGTTGCCCTCATGTGTCCTCTCATTCTCATGTTTGTTATGTAAACAAATTGAATGTTTGATAAATACTCGTGTTTAATGTATTTGTTTGGTATGGAATTAATCTAATATTACTTTCAAAACCCTATCAAATAAATTAAGCAATTATTTCAGTTTCAACTGTGTAGTAAACACTTGGCTATCTATTAACTGTCACTACCCACCTGCTAGAATCTTTTTATCACTTCTTATAATTTGTAGATCTTTTTGCTTGTAGATTTATTATGATAATTGTATCAGATAAAGTATGATGTTTAGTCAAATTAATGTTATCATAATTTATATTGGCTATTGCTTTTATAATGCTCAGAAAAAAGTATTTGATTTTTTATATTTTTATTTTTTTTTAGTGAAACTATCACCACCCCAGAAAAGAAAGTAGCTGACTCGCCAGTGAAAGAAAAGAAGGTGCCAGATTCTCCAGCCAAGAAAGTTGAATCTCCAGCAAAAGAAAAGGCTGCTGAAAATGGATCCGCAAAAGCTGAAGAGGAAGATGATGAAGTAAAAGAAAATGGTGCTTCTGAAGAAGAAGATGAGGAGGACGTTGTTGAAAAAGAACAAAATGGTGACACCAAAGGTTTGTTTAAGTTATATACATATTTAATTGAATAAAATTTAATTTATATTTATTTATTTTAGATGAAGAAGAAACAGACAGTTGTCAAAAGGGTGTTAAGAGGAAATCTGGTGCTTCTGAAGCAGCAGTTGAATCTGAAGATAACGAGAAAAAGGCTAAATTAGAAGAAGCTGAAGAAGATCCAGCTACCGCAGAGCCCCAATTTGTCGAAGCGTAAACATATGTCCATGACATTAAATTATTCTAGACCCTGCCCTCCTTTTGTTATAATGATAACTACCATTTTGACTTCGAAGCAGATCTCTTTGATACATGAATTATAAACTCTCCATGTTCAATTTGTAACTGCTCCAAATTATAATATGACGTACAAAATGTTTCCTTTTCTCAAAACTCGACAGCTCCGCGGTACTTTGATAATTAATTAATTTTAAACTTAATTTTAAGTTAATGGTTTTTTTTTTTACGTCTTAATAAACTTGGTCAATTTTTATTTTATATCTTTTTACTATAGGATATGGTAAAATTATATTATACAAAAGTATAGTTTTAGACAAGGGATGGTTTCTTTTTTAATTTTAATATTGAAAACTATCAATATTTCTCTAAACTACTATAAGTAGCTAGAAAATTAGTAATACCTGTTGTGGTCCCACTAGTAGGGTTTTTGTATTATATTCTACTTTAAATTTAAATAAAAAATTTATCTATAAGTTCAAAGTGGAATACATTTTTAAAACTATGGTTGTAATTACAATTTACCTATTTAGGATAATACAGTTCTAGTATTAAATATATTTACCAATGGTAATTATATATATTATATAGTCTATAAAGTCCTACCTATTTTATTTTTTTTACCCTTGTATACACATACCCTATTTTATTCAATTTTTCTTTGCATAAAATTGGTGTAATTTTTACGATTATTTAAAAATATTTTTCAAAGTCCTGTTTTGGTAATACTAAAAACTGTGTATCTTACACAGTTATAAATTGTACTGTACTGTATCTGTTTTAATTAATAAATTGTCTAGAATGTATACCTTGCATTTGTGATTTACTAGATTAACTAAATCCTATTCAAAACCATTTTTTAATTATACTTTATTTATACGAATGTTGTATGATATAAGGTTATTAATTAGGTAATAGCATAAAAGGGTAAAAATTAACATACTAAAATTATAGTTTCTCATTCAATATTACTTTTTTCTTGTGAAGTATATACTTAGGTTCATTTGTTAAATAGTCAAATAAAGAGAACAATTGTTATTTGCTATGAAATTTTTAATACATTAAATATGAGTATTTACTCATTAATATCCACAATGTTCATAGTCGCTATGGACTTTTTATTTGGATTATATCAATAGCTTAAATTAAGATAAATCAGAAAATCTTTTGATGATGAATGATTTTCATTAACAATATTATTGATAAAGAAAAAAATGCAGTTATGATAATGAGCTTCTTTTTTTTTTTTTGCATTATGATTAATTATAATAAAATTGTTTGTTATTAGTTATTTATGCACAAAATTATTCAATCTATTTAGTTTTATAATTTAATTCAAATTATTATTCTATAATTGTGGAAATTAAATGTATATAGTATTTTTTAGATATTTAATACAATACTTGTTGTTTTGGTACAAATTTGTTTCATTTCTTGTTAAAATGATAAATTTAATTTTTGGGGGCATTTTTTTTATTTTGTATGTTACTCATTGGGGCTTAGATAATATATATAATCTATGCATTGGGGTTTTCAAATATAAAAAGCATTTCAAGATCCTATTGAAATAGATCTTATGTTGCATTTGAAGTTTTGTCTGACTAATACAATCAATGTAGGTAACAATGAATATAAGTTATAAATAATGACAACTGAATACCACAAATAAGCATAATTTAGCATCAAATCAAGATAGACGACAATATGTGTACTAGCCTATAATAAATTATTTTTTACATATATATTGAATTGTACAGTGCATGTTAAATTTTAGATTTTTATGGCCTATGATTTTGTTGTAACTAAAAATTTGAGTTTATTATTTTAAATATCTTGAGTTCAAAACTTTCTAAGATATTTTAGGGGATCAAATTTCTTGCCTTTGTTAAATATATATATTTTTTAAATATTTCTTGTTTATTAAATATAATTGTTTCCTGGTAATTAAGTTGGTTATGTTGCATTGATAATTACAACATAATACCTTAAATGTGAAGTCAATTGTCTTGTAGATGATTAATTTTGTCAGTGATTAGTTCTTGCATTATATACATAATGTTATAGTGTACAGTATGTATGTTCCACTTGACACGTCATGTACAGAATAATATTAAGACAAATTTAACTATCCAATACTTTTATTGTTCATATTATGTAGTTTTAAAATAATTAGCTATACTTAATGCAATAAATATAATAGTATGATATTTAAATATTTGAAAACTAATACTTGTATGTATATACTTTTTTCTCTTTCAATAATATTTATAATTCATAATATACAACGAAAATGTTATAGTCTTTGTTTAGTTCTCAATATTTGCTATAATTTATCCTTAAAATAATACTATAGTAATCTCAAAAGTTTTGTTAATATTGTAGCGTGCCACGGATGTACAATCGTATAGATGTAGTATGAAGTAGTGAAGTTAAAAAATAAAGACTGATGAAATATTTCTAAGTGTTTTATTATTACAAAATTATTTTAAGTCCAAATAATTAATTTTATTAAACTCTGAAAAATACACAAAATATAAGGACTTATTTCTTGCTTTCCAATAAATCAATAAATAAGGTCTTGACTTACTGCCTTTAATAAAATTCTCAATTAATAAACTCTTTAATTCAACAAAATATTTTTAAAGTTTTATTTGTTTAATTTTTATGCTATTTTAAAAATATGTGAAATACTATATAAATAAAAAGTTATATTTTAAAATATTAAATTATTAAAATTATTTAATTGTTTCGTTTTTATTTTATTTTATTTTTTACTTAAATTATTTATTTAATTTTACGGGATATATATATATGCACCTTCACAATTAAAAGTAACTTATACGATGGAGTTTTTAATTCCAAAGGAGACGCGACAGAGTTAGACGCTTAAAATTATTCTACATTTAAAATAAATTTAAACTTACACAACGATGGTTTGAGATGTTGCTTCCATACTTCCTGATTGCTGTTCCGTGATTGCTACGAAAAGATTCTTTTTCTTTGGAGTCGTTGAATATGACAGTGATCAAGTGCTCTCTTCAGATTCGTTGCCGAATTGCCTCCGTGAATTCTCCGATGTCGAATATTTTTATTTCGAAAAAATTTTTCAAATGGAAAAAAATTTTTTTTCCAAAGTTCAAATGTAAAATAATTCGAATGAAGAATCCGTTTAATAAAAAGAATCCTGCGCCAAATTTGTAGCGTGCCACGGATGTACAATCGTATAGATGTAGTATGAAGTAGTGTAGTTAAAAAATAAAGACTGATGAAATATTTTTAAGTGTTTTATTATTACAAAATTATTCTAAGTCAAAATAATTAATTTTATTAAACTCTGAAAAATATTCTAAGTCCAAAAAATACAATTATTGAACTAGGTGACGTGAAGGTGCTTGCGCTAACTCTGGTAGATCACGTTTGAAATGTGTCTATTCTGAACCCCCTTGGCCCTTATATATCGCCCAGGGATCCCTGCGGTACCGGCAGGTCCCTGCTGGTCAGTACGCGTGCAGCCTTTGCATTCCCACGCCCTGCGTCAATCACACATCTATGTGCGTCAATCGTGTACTTACCGATGACTTCTGGCTTTGTCAAAACCGCACGTGCGATGATTCTTACTATGACCCTGACACGACACATTTGCGTAATATAATATAATTTTAATATAATATTACTAATTATAGTAATTATATAATTATTTTGGGTGTGGTTATTACGTTTCCCCTAGGATTAATAATTCTACCCTTTGTTTGCTTTTAGGCATAATATGGTCACTCATCTGTACTTGTTTAATTGCCTACTTTAATGTGTCTAACGCATGTTTCGGCTCCCAGGGTTCATTAAATAATATTATGAATATAATATTATCTACATTTGGGTACCTATGTATACTATATTTAATACATAATATATAAGAGCACGTTGCAATATTATAGAGAGGGAATAGGGCTTAAATGTGAATTTATTATGATAATATATATATATATATATATATAAAGGTTACTTAATAGTTTATTACATCTTATTGACATATAATAATAATATAATATTATTGTTATTGTGTAGACTAGAAAGTAGAAATGTATTATGCTTGACTGGTTGGTAAATATATGATGTCGGGGAGTATATTATTATAATGTATGTTCATTTTATGACCAGAGCTTAGAACCTCGTACCATATTATAATTTACTTAATTACTGTTAATCTTAATTTTCGATATAAGTCGGTATAGATATTGTGTACGTCAATACGCTGTACGACAACTAATACTCCTTCACTGGCTCCATTTGACTTTATTATACTTAATACTTGTCATTAAGGTGTATTTTATATATTTTTTAGGTAATTATGTTGTATTCTTAAGAATGATTATCTTACAACTCGTTTGTGTGAAACACGCCAATTGCAGCGGTTTTCGAGAAGATACAAAGAAAGATCAGTGGAGTGTGGACTAAGTAATAACTAATAAGTTGTACACGAGTACTTTTTATATTGTTAACATAACTCTATTGTTTTTAACACAGAACAAGAGAACGAGACCGGTCGCCATTGTTGTCCTTGTTGGTTATTGGCGTTATTGCTATTTGGTATTCGGCTTTCGCCGGCGTTGGTGACGTATCACAAACGTATTTACTATTTACGTATCGTACTATCGTCGGTGTCCGGTGGTCGGTGGTGGCAAACAGGCAACAGCAAGATGTTTTGCTAACGCTAACAGAGGGCGGTGTGGAGAGAATTTACGCGGTGGCGGTGCAATGTGCATTTTTTCTTCCCGGTCCCGGAAGTCGTCTCTTCCACGGCTAGCCCGCAGCTGGTCGATCGGCCATTTTGAGAATTTTTGGTCGGGGGAAAAGGAAAAATTCTTTTCCTATCAATTTTTTTTATTGACCATTTTGTTTATGTATTTTCGAGATTTTAATCCCTTTACCGATTCTTGTAAGTCGTTGATTAAACAATAAATTATGACAGTGACCGATCGTTTGCGAATATCGCCGTCGTTCCGCCGAACCAGCCTCGTCCGATTTTGAGGTAAGCCCGTGATGATAAACTATAAGGCTTGATTAACTTGGCTGTACAGAGACGGTTTCGATTAAAACATAGAGTTGACCGTGCAGCGGACGTTCGGCGCAGCACGCTAAAAAATCAGCTGTACGTCGTTGGTTAATGACAACTCGTTCGTTGGGAGCCCTGGAAGGTAAAAAAGCGAACGCAATGGGCAACGCCGCGACGGCTAACAAGAAAGGCGACTCGGCTGAGAGCGTCAAAGAGTTCCTCGACCAGGCCAAGGAGGACTTCGAGGAGAAGTGGAAAAAGAACCCCACGAACACGGCGGCCCTAGAAGATTTTGACCGTATCAAGACGTTAGGTACGGGCTCGTTTGGCCGTGTCATGATTGTACAACATAAGGCTTCCAAGGAGTATTATGCTATGAAAATACTTGACAAACAGAAAGTGGTGAAGTTGAAACAGGTAGAACACACGTTGAACGAAAAGAGAATTTTACAAGCAATTAGTTTCCCGTTCCTCGTCAGTTTGAAATACCACTTCAAGGACAATTCCAATTTATATATGGTGCTTGAATACGTACCGGGAGGTGAAATGTTCTCTCACCTGCGAAAGGTTGGCCGTTTTAGCGAGCCACATTCGCGTTTTTACGCGGCTCAAATAGTGCTAGCATTCGAGTACCTACACTATCTTGACCTAATCTACAGAGATCTCAAGCCAGAAAACTTGCTGATCGATTCGCAGGGCTATTTGAAAGTGACTGATTTTGGTTTTGCGAAACGTGTCAAAGGGCGGACATGGACCCTGTGTGGTACGCCTGAATATTTGGCGCCCGAAATTATATTAAGCAAGGGATATAACAAAGCTGTCGACTGGTGGGCTCTTGGAGTTCTAGTATATGAGATGGCTGCTGGTTATCCACCATTCTTTGCCGACCAACCTATTCAGATATACGAGAAAATTGTCTCGGGCAAAGTACGTTTCCCATCACATTTTGGTTCTGACCTAAAAGACCTACTGAGGAACTTGCTACAAGTGGATCTAACCAAACGATTTGGAAACTTGAAGAATGGTGTCAACGATATCAAAGGACACAAGTGGTTTGCATCAACAGATTGGATTGCTGTGTTTCAGAAGAAAATTGAAGCTCCGTTCATTCCTAGGTGCAAAGGACCAGGAGATACAAGCAATTTTGATGAATATGAGGAAGAAGCATTGAGAATCTCTTCAACAGAAAAATGCGCCAAAGAGTTTGCCGAGTTTTAAGGTATGCAAACTGTCTATTTTATTTAGATACATTTATACATTTTGTTTTTGCAACCTCAGTACACAATTAATAATAAAATAGGAGGACCAAACTGTTTATGAGAAATTCTGCTTGTATCAATATTATTATGATTTAGTAGGTTTTTACTAAGATGGCTTTGTTTAGCCAGTGGCGTTCGCAGGAAATCAATTTTGTTCAAGAGTCAGAAAACTCAGAAATATTACTATTACATCACTATGTGAATATACCATGCTAAACTAAAATGACAATGGTACATTTCATACATATAAATATACTTAAGTATATCAAAATCTTGCTCTATCTTAGATAAGATACAATCTCTTTTTACATTGATTTTGTTCTTTTGTTAACTTGTTTACAAAATCTGAATTCATATATATTTCTTTTGATCCTTTCTTGTTGTTAGATTTTGACAAATTGGGACTTTAGAGACATAATAGATAATTGAAATATAGATATTTGTAAAAAAAATAAACATATATATATATATATATATAATATATTATAACAATAACAATAACAATAATAATAATAATAATAATAATAAATAATTATTAATAATTAACTAAATTAAAATATTACTAGTTGTTACTTATATCATATTAATATTATATAGTGTATTCTGACCTCTGCGTACACCACTGCCTAAGTTTTCTCAAACCTTTTTATTTACTCAAAATAATCAAATATGGTTTAATCAACTATTAAAATGAATAGAACAATTTTTTTAGCCAATAATTTAAGTGTATACGTAAAAAAATTTTCCTCATCATAATGTATTATTTTATGTTTAAAATCGGTGCCATTTGTATTGTATCACCATTTGAACAACAGGTATCTGATTTCTTTGCTTTTATTATCTGTTTAAACATTTTAAAGAGCTTGTCTAATATTAATTACTGTATGGTAATTATTATTGTTAATAATTTTTTTGTTTTTGTTTTATTTCGGAATTGGATAGTTCCTAGTGAAGTCACATTATAAATTTCCCACGTTAATGCAATTTTTTGTTCATATTATAATGTTGACAAAGAAATTAAAAATTATTCTATGTTCTGAATGATTAAATCTATTGTGTAAAATGCTAAAATGTTGAAAACAAATTGCATTTAAATAATATAATATTTACTTTTATGTTTAGATTAAATGTAAAGTTTCTTAAAAACAAATTTGAGTGATTGTTAATTTTTGTATAGAAATTTAAAGAATTTTTTTTAACTTGTTATGTGTTATCTATACTTGGATATTTTTGATGTTTTATTTGGAATTCACTAAGAACTATTCATTTTGTATTCTGTTTTGTTTTTCTTTATACATATGTATGTATTTATTTATTTATTTTTATTTTCATGTCGAGTGCAATGCTATAATGTGTTAAGTGGTTTTTTTTTTTTAATGTAGAGTTCACACTGAAAATATACTACATAATATACAATAATAATTAACATAATTATAATTATAGATTTAAACAGTTAAAGATATTCTAGATATTAGAATTTTATTAGGTTTCTTTAAAAAAAAAAAAAAACATTTTGTCCCATTTATTATACCTGTTTGATACATAATGTTAAATTGGCTTCCCAACATTTTGTGACAGAATACCAATATCCATGTATGTATTTTTTGTTTATATATATACTAAGCTCTAACTGATATTTCATTTTTCGTGCGGAGTTCAGGGTATGTTTCCCGGAGTTAGAAGCATCTACATATTACAACTTGTACTTAACTTAAAATTATGTTTTTCTTTAGGTATCAGTCTTAAAATGGTGTCAGCTCTTATGATTTTAAGTTATAATAAAACTAAAAATAATTTTATTAATAATCGCTTTACTTATCTACTTATTTATTACACACCTACAGTCTTTTTGTGATTTCTCCTAAATTAATTACATTAATTATGTTTTATTTTAATTATTTGTTTGTCATTTTGTAAGAAGCACAATCTATGAAATCATATTCTTGTTACCAATATTTACCATGTTTAGATTTTAAATGTGTAATAATTTAAAACTTAGTCTAAATGAGCATAAAAGATCCCTAGTCAGTATTTCAAACTAAAATAATAATTATTGTTTTATAATCTTTCACTTTATTATTGTTTAACTTGTTTTTCAATTGTCTATTTTTAGTTTCAATTGATGAGTATTATTTTACATTATTATGTTTTTATTATTATTAATTGTGATGTTTTTGTTTTGTGTTTTAACAAATCATTAGGCTATATGATAAAATTATAAATAATATTTCTAATATTTTAGATGGCATTTAATATTAGGTATTGTTTGTGTATGAATTTATGTTGGTTTTATTTAATATATTTTATTTTGTAGTGTTCTTTTAGATCTATCATAATAATAATAATTATTATAATACTATGCTGTATATATATTATATTTTATTAAAATTATTTAAAAATAATATTTTTGTTGTTTTTATGTATACAATTGTATACCTACATTAACATAGGTACGTCACAGTTTACCAGAAATTTGGATATTTTAGGTGTTTAAAATTAAAAACTCTGTTTAAAACAGGAATGTGCTGTATTTCGACATAAAATAAAATATGAGTTAAACATTTTAAGTCATTGAGTTTACAATTCAAATAGTCTAATTAAAAGAAATACGTACAGTAAGCAATTATGCTAATCTATAACATTTTATAATCTGTTATCATTCTACTGAAGGTGGGATAACATTCACAAAACAATGGATGGATTATGCTTAAAATAATCATTGACTTGTAATATGTCTATATATATATATATATATATATATATATATTTATTTATATTATTATATATATATAATTCATATATTTATATAATATTTAGTATATATTTGAATTTAATAGTTTGTAAATATAATTTATAACAAACTAAAAGTTTAAGGTGTAAGAAGCTTAGGAAGCATATCACTGCGACGTCGGCGTCCTGGACCACCAGCAAAATTAGCTGCTGCCATGCCCATTAAATGTTTTGCTGCTTGTGTGCCTGAATAGCCTCGGCTTAAACCCAAATCAAGCCCACGCTTAGAACTGAAAAACAATTAAACAATTTTTAAAAATTAAATTTTTTCAAATTATTCTTCATTTGTACTTTGTTTAGTTATTATTAAACGCTTGAAAAGCTCAAATTGATTCTCTACAATATTGAAAGGTCTAAGTATGTAACTTAGCCTTTAGAATAACTTATTATTAGTGAAATTTACTCAACTCAGGTTTCACAGGTAAGTTGTATAATTATATTGTTATAAACTTTGGTTTATGGATAAAGTTGTTGTATCCCCTCAGGAAGTTTAAAAGTGTATCAATGTTATGCAATATTGGACAATAACAGTGTACCAACCTTTGATACAACATTCAATATATCTGTTGATTCTATATTATATACCTTGTTTTTTCTTACTTGACGTTTGAAGACACAATATAATAGGATTTATTAAAAAATGTATATTTCATTTTATTTATTAAACCAAAATAAGAATTTCCACACATATATTTATATAGTGGTTTATATCAGTTAATTAATTGTATTTATATAGTCATATTAAATTAATTTTTTTAACTTGAAACTTCAGTTGGCTTTCTTTTATTTGTCCTACTAATTTCTCTAATAAATATTATTTTTACTATATATTTCTGGTTTTTTATAGTATATTGAATTTGCCTTTTATTATGCTTTTGGTATAGATTGTAAACATTCAGTATAAGAAAAAAAAACAGAACTGATTTTAAACTAAGTTGAGTTCCTTCTTTTCTATTTAAATTATAACTTACAAGTTAAAAAACAGATAAGTAACTTTTAACTAAAAAACTAAGTTTATTAAACTTAACTTATAATTTTTATATTAATGATTAGGTTTTGAATTTGAGAATTCAACAAAAAATAATTTATAGACAGCGAGTATTGAAGATAGGTAGATATATCATATATATCTAACTATGACATAGGTAGGTAATAGGTGGTTACTGCACAATTATAATATTAAACACCTATGCTTATTTGTGACTTGGGATATTTTATGCATGGTCACGTACAGTGAGTTTTATAATTTGTTTACATGTTTAAATTAATTTTTTTTTATAATTGTGCATTCGATTTTCAGTTTAGTGGTGGGAAGGGAATAGTGTTAAAATATAATTAGATTCACCTCAAAAAAATTTTTTTGCCATGTGAGTATGAGTTGATTTGTAATTTGACTATTTGTAACTATTGTAATGAAAAAAGTAGTGTAAAACCTCAACAAATTGTATTTATCCTGTACTCAATAGATTGAAAATTAATTAATGCGTTTCAAAAAAACCCACAATTAATGAATGTACAGCGCTGGTTATAAAAATTTCAATCACACTCCATGGCCCACTTAAATTTCCTATATATTTTTAATATACCTACCTACTCTTATATTTAAATTTTAAAACTAATATGTAAAAATAATGTTCTTGAGATATTTTTTTAAGGGGAAAATATACTTTGGGTTTGTTTGAAGATTTATAATGATTTATTGATATTACATGATTTTTTTTATCCTTCATCTTTCAATTATTTTCATTTGTGATAACAGACTAAAATACATTTTTCATAATGTTAATTTATAACATCATGTTTCACTAGGTATCATGAATATTAATATATATTAATATTACAGAACCGAACAGTCAATACGGAGTAATAATATTCCCGTTATGGCTATTGCAAAATTGAACAGACATCTCAGTTGTTGAAGGTTAGTTGTAGATATCTATCTGAGAAATGTAACTATTAATGATTGACCAAACTAAGCAATTTTTCCATATGAGATAAAAATATATTTTTCTATAGGTAAGTGCTATTAAAAATGATATAGTTATAAATCTAATATTACATTATACCTATGTGATACGCAATTTGCATATTTCTAGTAGGTATTTAAGCATTCAAGTTGTACGCTTTCGTAAAAATATAACAAAAATAGTTAAGTAGTACTTGAAACGTATTTTTATACGATAACTTATAATTTTTATTATTATTAAACTAAAATTTCTGACTTTTTTGTAGGGTAATATTATATATTAGGTATTTAAAATTTTTCTTGAAATTCTTATTGAAGTCACGAAAACGCTTAGACAATTATTAATAAATGATAATATTATATTTAATGGTGTAATATATTATCTTGAGATTTCATTTTTTAAATAAGGTCAATGTTTTGAAATTAGGTTGGTAAATTATATGTAGTCAATTAGACTAGGTTCAATCTAAAATTAACTAGAATTTTCGCCAAAAAAGACAGAAGAGAAAGAATCAAAAACTCAACTTTTTATTCTTATTCTGAAATACAAGCTAAATAATTTAGCTAAAAGAAACAAATAATAAAATAGCGGCCAAGTGGGTACCGCTCTGCTGTACATTAGGTATCGTGTGGATCACTATTATATATTATAGGAGTGTTAAATTTGAATCCAATGATAGTAACTGTCTCTTTTGTATACAAAAAACGATTCTAAACGAAGATGATTTGTCAGCCTAGGATATAATTTCCAGTGGTTGGTGAAAAAGATGGTTTATGTTTTAATGGCCTAAATACACCAAAATTTAAGTTCTTTTATAATTATTGTAAGCTAAACTTATGAAAAACCTTGTATTAAATTTTCAACTCTTAGCTACTTATACAAAAACTTTTATGAATTATACTTACAAAGTAATTTGCAAATATTCATGGATTTGGCGAATTTTAGTCAATATTTTAACTTCAAATGCTAATAAAAAAAAATGTGCCTATATGTATTCTTATAATTTTTAACCATTATAAGAACAACTTATGAGGTACTTTGCATTAAATTTTCAAGTATTTTGATAGGGCCAAAAAAATTTTATCGACACAAAATTTTTCAGAAAAATTGAAATTTTCAGTTGTCTATAAATAGCTCAAAAAAAGTCAAAATATTTTGAAATTAAAACATGTTTAAAAAACGCCAATCTAAATAACTGGTAAAATTTTCAAGGATCTATGACTTATACTTTTTGAATAATAACAAATATTTAAAATCGTTTGAGGATAAATTGTTATCGTTACGCTATTTCGTAAAAATTTAAAATTCAAACTCACTTAAAATTTTTCCTATAATGATGCGTCGTGTTTTATCCATAGATACTTGAAGGAAAACTTATGGAAAACTTAATGTTGTAATTTTAATTTTAATTTAGTTATAAACACAACAAATTTTATGATTTTTCAACAAAATCACTTGCAAATTTTTGCGTTTTTGACAGATTTCGTAAAAATTTGAACTATAAAGTCTTATAAAAAAAATTGTGACTTACGATTTTTAATTTTTTTTTTAGCTACAATGAGGACATCTTATAAGGAACCGTGTGTTAAATTTTCAAGTATTTTTGGTCTTTTAAAATTTTTTTTCGACACTTAAAAATTCTCATAAAATTTGAAAATGTCCATAGTCTATAAATAATTAAAAAAAGTCAAAATTTTTGAAAATTTAACTGTATATAGATAATACTGACATAAAAATTGGTAAAAATTTCAATTATTTACAGTGATTAGTTTTTTGATAGGTTGTAATTTTTGAGTTACAATCATATAAAAAAATCGATTTGGTCGAAAGCTGGTTATGCGTAAAAATTTCCGTTTTTCCATCATTTTTTTTTTGTTTTTCTCGTTTTTTTTGAAAACTGTTGGAAAATGTTTACTTTTGACCTCTATAATGCAACAAGGATACTCACTTTTACATCAGAAACCACCCCCAAAGTTTGAAATTGTAGCATTATTTCGACTAGTTATGCTGTACACAGACACAAAAAAAACACACATCATTGTAAAATCAATACATTCATCACTTCGTTAAGAATCTAAAATAATAGGAAAAAAAATATATAATAATAAACACTATTAAGAAAAAAAAAATACAAATGCACCGGAAAATAAAATGAATTTGGTATAGTTATACCCTATAGGAATTAGTGTCTATTCGAATAAGTAATAATTGTATTATATCATGTCATATTTCCAAGTTTTTTCACTGTTATTAACGATCTAATATTTTAATTTTTAGACGAACAATAAAAACAAATTACAAAAAGTTTTATTTTTTGTGTCTATTATACATTCTTGGAAATATTAATTGGATTTTTACGTGCACAGATTGTAGATTACATACGTTCGATTATTTCAATAATAATAGTTTCTATATTTTAAAATACATTCAGCATTTAATCTTTCAGTAGGTAAGTAGGTAAATACAACCATGGTGAAAATTATATGTTGTTGATAGTTGATAAACTATTGCTGTCAAGTAGTCTATTTGTGTTGGAATTTTACTGAAATAACTTGTGTCGTCCTATACATACAATATGACTTCCGTGATCCCATTACTACAGGGGCAAATGTGAGAATCGTGTATTCGGTATTAATAGAATCATATGACATAATATGAAGTATACCCCTAAGACCTACTGTGTCAACGATGTTCAATTCCAATCATCTATTGGGGCACGATATGATAACTATGCCTACGGAAACTATACTTTTAATAACTTATTTAAGGTTTAGACGAGTGGGAACAATATTTTTTGGGGTATCTACTCCTGTGCCACCACTCTACAACATTAACATTTTTAGAAAATTATTCCGTTTAGCCCTTAATCATATGAAATTCAATATTTTTATGATCACTTAAAAAAGAAAAAAACTTGTAATTATTTATTCATAAAATTCGCTTAATAACCATATAGGTTAGCTTTATACATTTTGTAAAAGTCATAAATTTATAAGCGTGAAGTAGATAATTTTAAATGTAGACTTAGGAATAAGTTATAGTTAAGGCATAATTTTATTAGCATTACAAGATGTTTTAAAGAGAGGATGATTGAAATTGAAGTTTATAGAATGGTACGTGTGACGTGAAGAAAGAAAGGGTGAATTAATTGTATTCCGTAGTTGATCGTAATCATGGATATGCACACTAATAATAAGTATATATATGCTGCAATGAAAAGGTATCGGTTTTGTACATATTTTAATTTAATTTTGTCCCATTCGAGCTATAGATGGTACACTTCAACACTAAATTCTAGAGTTTAATTTAAGATAACGAAGACTGCTATAAGAAGATAATATTTAAAAACTTAATGTTACGTTTGATAAATCTAAGTACTTTAAGGGCATGCGTTACCGTGATGTAAGTTTATGTGTTTATCTCTCGTACATTATGAAAGAAAATATGTGTAATAGATTCCCAAGTCTTTTATTCGTGTAACATTAGCAACTAAGAGGCGATCATTATAAATGTTCGATTAAAAAGAATTTGAGATCTAGAAAAAGTAATTGAATGGTATTTGTCTAGCTGAATCTTCGGCTATCTGGCAGTGGCAGTTATACATGATGCTATGTTCAAGGGGAGGGCGAAAATGGGGAACTCCCCCAGAACATTATTATAAATAGTATAAATATATATATAAGTACTAACGTAAAATATGATCAAAGAAGAGTCCAAGGGGGTGCGAACTACCTATCGTCCCCACCTTATAACCGCCACTGCTGTCTGGGCAGAATACATTTAGTTCGTCCTATAAAACAGCAGAATCCGTCGGTGACTTTATTATGTATTATTTAAGCAATCCAAGTAATATAATGTATCCAACACCGAAATATTTTAGTTTATTGACGAGGTGTGAATAGTTGAAAATGTCAAATGATTTTGTGAAATCAGTGATAATAATGATGTCTAATTGATGACCAGAGTCAACGTTATCGTTTCTGTTTGAGAAGAAAGAGATACCACTAGTGACAGTCAATTTACCAGGCCAAAATCTGCACTATTTCTTTAATCAGAACACGATTAAAGATACATTTGATGTAGGTATTTACTGGTAAACTGTGGACTCAAATATACGTAGGATAATGGATAATATAGGTCTTTACTCTTTAGTTGCTCATATTTTTATTTCATGTACCTAATACTAATTGTGTTTGGGTTAAATACGTATAAATTGTTATTATTTACTTTTACTTAGTTGTAATTGATAGTGGCGTAAAACTATAATGTGTCATTTATGTACATTATTCTAATGATAATTGTATCTTGTACTGCAAAATAGTTACAAACAATCGATTAAATTACCACTTACTCAGTTAAAATTTGATATAGTTACGTATTACAACAGTTACATATTAGGGGTGTAATGGGTATATTATTAAATCCTATTAGTTTAATTATTAGGCTGTAGTATTAAATTTGCAAATGTAACTGTAGGTGTAGCTGTTAAAAGTATAAGATTCGAGAAGTTGTAAATATTTGTTGTGAATTTGTTAAATTAAATGTATATTTTCTTTATCACTTTAGGAGAGTGACGAATGTCAAAACTAAAAGAATTATAGTTTCCAAAGTCAGTATTAATACGACATAATAATAAAATGTATTTCTATATTAATATAAAAAGCGGTTTACCAAACATGCTAACCTCTTTTTATCCTTCATTAATTAAAATTTGGATCTTTTTAAATTTTATTGTACATTTACTTAAGGACCATATTTTTAAATACTATGATTTTTATAGCTTTATAATAAAATAACCTGTGGCGATACAAATTATTATCTTTTTTTATGAGAAATACCCTTCTTCCCTATAAATTATAAATTATTTACCAAATGATTTTTATAAAAATGTATGCTTTTAAATAAAAATTTGACTAAATAGTTTTTTAGTTATTAAAGTTTACGTAGGTAGGTACTTATAATAGTTTTTAATAATGATTAAACATTAAATAATAAAAAAAAAAATAGTCTAATACGTAATTAGGTTACGTAATACTTATTAGTAATTATACTTTGATAATTTGTACAAACTACATATTTCTAATAAATTAATACAAATTATTATTATTTTAAATTCCTATAACCCATACATATTTCAATCCTATTGTCTTAAGTACATAAAGGTTAATAACTTAGAAATTATTCGTTCGAACTTGATTTATATCGTACATAAACATTTAAACCTTCTTTCATAAAAGTATACAAATCTAAGAATTTGAAAATATGGTTTCTAAGTTAAATTATAAGTAATAACCTAAACAGCAAAATTTGAATGAACGTAAAATTAAATAAAAAATTGTGGTTGATCATATTATTTGATGAATCATCTTGTATATACTCAGCTGTTAGACGTTTTCGTAGTCCGTGTTTTCCACTATATAATTTTTTTTTTGTGAAATCGTTTTTTGTAGGGATCGTAAATTATTTCTTTTTTTTTTTTTTTTATCTGTTTGACTGATGGTTTATTGAACACCAATATATTAAATACCAGCAACTTTTCTGCAGACATTATGTCCGCAAAGAAGACGCGTGCAGGCGTGAACATAATATTATTATATTATAGGTTTTTTCGTTCAATCATAATAATATAATTGGTAACATTCAGATATTTCGATTTTCTGACACTATTATTTTTCACTCAGTAATTAAAGATTTGGAGGCACTCACTTTGTAAAAAAATTATAAAAAAAAATAATTTACCATACAGAATAATTAAAATATTCTTAACATATACGCTTTTGTATATGTTGAACTGAACTAGAATAATATGTCATTGAATTTTTATAAAATTATTCTTGAATATCGCCAGAAACCTAATTTAAAATATAGTAATATTTAAATTGAAAAAATCTAATGAAATGCGTGTATGCTGCAACAAATATTTGTCTAATCGTATTTATTATTATTTTTTGCGATAAACATAATATCTTTTATTTTGTATTGTTACGGTTATCTGGAAACTAACAATTTGATCAAATAATATTATTCGTGTAGTGCCCTGAGGCTAGTGCTTGTATATATTTTCAGTGCCCACGGTATAAAGCTATATTATCTATTTCTTTTATACTCTTGAAATTGAAAAATAAATTCGTTTTGGAAAAAACCACTGAATTTCACAATGTTGATGTCTTAATTCTTAATGTTGGCCTTACTTTTCCAATTCATTTGCTCTCATGATATTTTGGCCTATTCGGGCCAATAATTCCAACATGACTTCAGGGTCTCCGTCATTTTCTGATGACAAATACGCGTTATTTTGCCTGAAATAAATAAAACAGACTGTTATGAAATGTATTATTTAACTGTCACAAGTAAACTAACTAAAACTGTTAAAATAACAAAACAATAAACTATTATTTACTTTATATTTTTTTTTATTATATATGCAATGCATAAAAAAATACAAATCCAACTTTTATGTTATAATAATTTTATTATATTAATATTACCTAAATTATTTCGAATATATTTATAAGTTGACAAAGTTGTAATATATGTATATTGTATATGATAGAAAAAAAAATTAAAGATTTTATACATGAACCAGTTACTCATTATTTTAATATAATTAAATGAATGAATTATTCAACTGACTTGAGATGACTCAAAAAAATTTTATTAATAAAATTATTTTTGACCATTATTAGACCACCCTAATATGCATTTTAACGAAACAGACAACAGTTAAGTTTTACATATCTTCATGCTATAAAATATATTTCAATGTATTGGAGTGCTTACCCAATGATCTCGAACTGTTTTATTAGTGAGAGGGTATAGGTTATAATAGTTATAACACTTATAACTATTGTAGCCATTTTGCCTTAACTAGTTTACTACTTATTTGATGTCAGACTAACTTTATATGTTTTAATTGTACCGAAAAATGATCAGGGTTATACCAGCAGATACTAATTAGTAATTAAAAATTGAAAGTTTCTTTAGGTTGTTAGTTTGTACCAAGAAATACAACTGTTTCCAATATATGAAAATAAAGTGAAATAAACAAATAATGAGTTGGTAGAAAATATAAAATCTCAACAAAATGTTTTAAAACTAAAAATAATGTTAGTGAATACTAAATATAGATACTTAAAAATAGTTACCATATATGAATATAATATTTTATTATTATTTATGTTATATATAGTATAACTATAAATAAATTATATAATATATAGGTACTCATATTTTAAAATATAATTAAATTATAATAAATTTGTGTATGTAAATTTATTTTAAAACAATATTTTGTTTAATGTGATATTTTCATTTTTTTCTATGGTTGTGCGTAGATACCTATCTATTTCCTTGATATTTATGCAAGTGTATGTTTTGGTGACTTCAAGAAGACAATATTTTCAATTCACCGTCTGTCAGGTTATAATAATATGATATCTGAAGTAAACATTCAAACTGTCGAAATATTGACGTTGGTCCCACGAGGTAATATATTTTAAAGATTGTGTATTCAATAAATGTAAAAATAATGTTAAATAGGTAGCTGGTAGATATTAAAAAGTTAAAAATTTTAAATTCTGTTTGTATTTATGTTTTTAAAAGATTTTTAATTACAACATATTATTTTCATGTCTTAAAAAAGCCTAGAGAAAAAAAGATTTTTATTAAGTTTAGTACCATGTGTATAGATGTAGAACATTTTACACTTGGCGTAAGTGTTGGGTAAAAAATTCTAAATGATTAACCTGCAATAATTATAGTTTGAAAGGACTGTATAGATATTTAGTTTAAAATTCGTTAATTTCAACAAATATAATATTAATTTTGTAAATAAAGTATAATAATACTTTAAAATATATTTTATTTTTTATAACTAATACAAATATATAATTAAACCAAATGAATTATCGGTATGATTCTTGTCTATCACTGTTGTGGTGTATATTGAAGTATATTTAAATAAAATGTTATTATAATATATTTTACTTTATCGATAACTAGGTAGAAATACGTGGGGCAAGTGATGAAACGAAACTAACGGTAGCACGTTTATGTGAAAAACGAAGGATCATTGTTATACATTTTGTGAAGTAATCAAAAATAGTTATACTTATATAATATGGGTAGGGGGACTTTGTGATAATATAAAACTAATATAAGATAATATAATATGTCTCTGGATATATGTAATATTATGTACATTATAATTATAAAACACAAAATACTGTAATGGTGTGAAAAGTCCATTACAATAGATTTCACCAAGTAGCTTTTTAATTGTCAAATATTATAATGTATTATACCTAACATAAACGTTACGTAATTTTAATCTATTTGTATCACAATGTGTGACGAATGTTTATATATTGAGATTTATCAATAATTTTAAATTAAAATTATTGTAGATATTTCACCCTTATTGACTAATTATTTGTTAATTATGGATTTTTTTTCCAACACTTACACATCTGTGTGTTTTTAGTGAATTTCTCGAAGATGCGACATAATAATCGAATTTTAGGTGATTAATATTAACCACCAGATTATGACACAGTCCACAGTAGCAGCAGCAATAAATAAACGGACGATAATAATTCACAACTTCTGATGTCACGGCCAATTTCGCAACCCCCTGTTTGCCCCATCATCCGCGGAGGACCTCAACTTCTACTGTCAGTAGCGTCAAGGCATTGCAGGGTAGGCGATTCGACCTACACTACACGTATTATTGGCGCATTTCCGAGTGTGGGGCGCACACGGCATATAACTGGTATACATCGTCAGGAAATAAATTTACAGCACTGTTTTATGGGCAATATTTTGGGCAACGGAACGCATTATTATTATGGACGAGAGCCATCACTATGATATATACATATATTATATTATATATATTCACGCGTGCGTTACACCCCTAAACAAACGTTTTGAACGAATATAGTCGGTGCACCTCTGTTGATTATCCGAATCTATGTAAGCCCATTTATATATATATATGTGTGTGTGTGTGTGTGTGCGCGCAATGTATGCACACATCGTACTGCATACTATAATATTGTATCACTGCACGGACAGTTGTGTAGTTATGGTAGACTTTTAACCAAACATATGACGCCCAAGGGATCCGCAATAGTTTTTCGAACATTGATGTATTAATAATTAAATAAAATAAAAACGAAAGTTTTTTTTAAAAGTTTCATATTTTTATTTATTCATAGCTTGTACCCATGTTATTTATGTTTTAATTTATCTAGTTTATTTTTGTAGTACATTTAAAAAAATGTGAATTTTGTTTGTAGTGATTGTACTAGAGCTATAATACAGTTATTTTTCTACATAATTACCGTTCAAATCGATTCATGTTCATAGGAACAAATTTTATTATCATTGCGTCTAAAAGTTTTCGTACAAATTACTTAAGTCGCTTTTTAAGGTTTTATTTCACTTTTTCGTAGTTAGAAAAATGTTTTTTATTTAAAAACTTTGCAAGTTCAATGAAAAGGTGATAATTATTGGGTGCATGATCTGAATTGTATGTTTAGAAGGTGGCAGTTTTTCTTTCTAAAATACGAGGTAACAAACAGCGATGTCACGTTTATACAAATAACATCTATTTCAACAGTGATTATGCACAAAAATAACTTAATACCTATGAATTGTGGTACAATCTTTGTAAATTAAATAAGATCATAATATGTACTGTTCAATTTTTGAAAAAAACTATAGCAACTTTAAGATACATTGGTACATAGTAATTACATATTGTTTTATAGTAGATTATTCCCGTTTTCAGATATTCAAAAATTTGAACTAAACACTGAGACGGTTATTGGTCGCTTCATTTGCTTGATATTACATACCAACTTGCAGTTGGTGATAACATTGTTGTCATTAACCTGAATGATTATACTACTAATAATGTTTACGGTTTACAAAAAATACAAAGTTAATCGCACATGGTAATACATAAGAAATATAATCTCATATTAAACTAAGAAGTATTTACACAATGTAATTAGTGTATTTAAAGCGTTAATTGCGACTTATTTCGTCAGCACTATATATTTGTAGATATAATAATTTTTATTATTATTATTATTATTATTATTACTATTTTTTGTTTGTGTTATTTTTTTTTACATTTTTTATATTTAGAAAATTACGGTTACCCTTGTAGCAATGGATAAGGTGCAGATAATGATGCTGGGATAGTGCACATAAGTATCACGATCAACAAGCCACACGCCACCGAAGCTCCCACCATCATGTTTCCTGTGAACATACTGTGAATAAATAGATTTTATTATGTATTCTATAATAAATATAATTTGACAAAATGCAATACACATTTAAGGTAAGTAATTTATATGAATTAAAAAACTAAAATAAGTGTCAAAACTCTAAGGAAAGTAGACAATTTAATGTTATTATGCTTTATATACTTAATATGGCATTACGATGGTAAAGAAAAATATCTCATAGTACCTAAATATAAAGATAAAAATGTAATTTAAATCGAAATATAACTATAGATATGCCTAAAATTTTCATTTTTAGATTCTGAGCGGAGCGAAGAATGTATTGATTTAAGATTTTACAATGTTGTGAGTTTTTTTTTGTGTGTCTGTGTACAGCATAACTAGTCGAAAAAATGTTTCAATTACAAACTTTGGGTGTGGTTTCCGATGGTAAAATGAATATCCTTGGTGCATTATACAGATAAAAAATAAAATATCCCAATAATTTTCAAAAGCGCCGGGAAAAACAAAAAAAAAACTTACGAAAAATGGGAATTTTTACGCAAAACCAGTTTTCAACCAAATCGATTTTTTTATATGGTTGTAGTTTGAAAACTAATCACTGTAACTACTTTAAATTTTCACCAAATGTTTATGCCAGTTTAATCTATATACAGTTAAATTTTCAAAAATTTTTGACTTTTTTTGAGTTATTTATAGACCACTGAAATTTTTGAATTTTTTGAGAAAATTTTTTTGAAGTGTGATAAAAAAATTTTGGACGATCAAAAAATTTTGAAAATTTAATAGAAGGTTCCTTATGAGTTTTTCTTATTGTAGCTAAAAAAAATTCAAAAACGTTAGTCACAATTTTTTTATAAGCGTTTATAGTTAAAATTTTTACGAAATCTGTCGAAAACGTGAAAATTTGCAAGTCATTTTGAAGTTGAAAAATCATAAAATTTTTTGTGTTTATAACTTAGGATTAAAAATACAACACTAAGTTTTTCATAAGTTATCCTTCAAGTAGCTATAGAGGATACTCGTAACATCATTATAGGAAAAATTTTTAGTGCGTTTGAAAATAGCGTAACGATAACGATTTATCCTCAAACGATTTTAAATATTTGTTATTATTCAAAAAGTATAAGTCGTAGATACTTGAAAATTTTACCAGTTATTAAGATTGGCGTTTTCTTTACGTGATTTAAATTTCAAAATATTTTGACTTTTTTCGAGCTATTTATAGACAACAGAAATTTTAAATTATTCTGAAAAAATTTTTTTTGGCCAAATCAAAGTACTTGAAAATGTAATACAAAGTTCCTCATAGGTTGTTCTTATAGTGGTTAAAAATTATAAGAATACATATAGGCACATTTTTTTTATTAGCATTTTAAGTTCAAATATTGACTAAAATTTGTCAAAACCATGAATATTTGCAAATTATTTAGTAGGTTTAATTTATAAACATTTTTGCATTAGTAGCTAAGAGTTGAAAATTCAATATGAGATTTTCCATAAGTTTAGCTTATAATAATTATAAAAGAACTTAAATTTTGGTATATTTAGGACATTAAAACACAAACCACCTTTTTCACCAACCATTCGAAATTATATTCTTGGCTGACAAATCATCTCCGTTCAGAATCGTTTTTCGTATACAATGATACCTACCATTGGATTCAAATTTAACACTTCTATAATATTATATAATAATGATCCATACGGCACCTAATGTACAGCAGAGCGGTACCCACTTACCCACTTTTTGAATAATAATATTAAACATATTCAATAATTCCAACGTTGTGTAGAAAGTAGTCACATTTTTTGTGTTAGTATAAAATAAAATATTGAAGTCTTACAAACATCATTAGAAAAAAAAAATGTTTTATGTATATTATATTAAATGCATTGAAGTTTAAGTGTTTCATCTATTTTTTTTTTTATTTAGTACAATGTTATTATTATTATTATTTGAAGTGTATTGTAAATTAAAATAATAAAATAGTAAAATGTGAGGTCGGGTCGTTGTTTGTCGTATTCATTACTTTCGCGTAAGTGTATCACATTTGCCTATTCATGACGCCGTCTAACTTTTGTTAGAAATTATTATTCGTAGGTAATACCTATATTATAATAATAACATTATTATTCTTCAGTTACACATACACTTTGCGGGAATTTTTTTTTTATTTAAGCGGCGGTGAAGTCTGATATATTCGTTTGAAACTACTGTACAATATCGTAATTTTTTTTCCACCGTAGGTTTTAGTCTGTTTGATGTTTTTTTATACATAAATACATAATATATGTAATACATATTATGTATATAAAAAATCAATTTAAACCGTTCTTTAACAAAGCGATCTCAAATGTAGAAAATATGAGTTTTATACCAAACAAGTACTCATACAAATTTTTAGTATATTATTTGTGGATATTTCGCATAAATTTATAACATGGAATATCGTATCATAATCACAAGCCGCAAAGGCACTTATTAAGTCAAAAATACGTTTTAAATGTATGTTTAGAAATTAATAAGCTACAAATAAAGGTTAATCTAAATTTGATAAAAAAATATGTCGAAACATATTATAAACAGAGTGATTATTATAAAAGTACTTTAATTTTATCAATAAATATTAAAACTTTATTTTTATATTATTTGAAGTCATTATAAAACATCATTTATGAAATATTTATACTATTATTTTTATAAAGTTTTTACTTTTTTGAATGATAGTGTATATTTTTAATTTAATGTTCCATATCAAACATTTTTTCAAAAATTACAAAATACAAAAATCGGATTTTGAATGAGTAGTTAATAAGTTGAAAAAATTTAAAGTTTTGATGAGCAGATAGTGTTTTGATGGGTATAGTCTACCCTTGGGCTTCTCGATTCAGCTCATTTAAACTTTAAATACTTATAAGTCTTAAGTCATAACTTATGAAATACTCATTTCTAAATTTGATTTTTATATTTTTAAATTCGTAGTATCCTATTTATTATGTCGTTAAATAAGTTTACTTGATAAAATTGTTATTCGATATTAATGGGGCGATCTAAAGTGTTTTTAATTATTATTTTACAAACGGGGTTTAAGAATTATTAATAATTGGTAATATGTGGTAATACATAATTTTGAATTAGTTATATTTAGCAATTTTTATCGATATATAACATTTTGTTACAAATAACTAATTTTTATAGTTATTTTATAGTTATTAAATCTTATACCTTAATAAATTAAATAATAAATTAAATATTATACCTTTTACCTATATATTCGTATTATATTAAAGTATCAATTTTTTTTCGGTGACTATGACTATTGATTGTTACGAACTAACATATGAAGTTTACACTTCATCTCAAATTAAATTATGTGTACATATAAATTATGATTAAATAGTTAAATTAGAGTTTAGTTTATTTATTATAATGACGATTAGCGTATAAATTATAAAGTAAGAGATTAACAATATCATTTTCGATAAGACTCGAATTATAATACGAAATAAGTAATAATATTTCAGTAACAACTATGAAAACATTATTTATTAAAAGCTATTTAATAAATATATTTATTAATGCCTGAAAAATAATTTTATTTTTAGAAATTAAATGTCTGTTTGTAGTATTGTAAAACTCATGATTAGCCACATTTTTTCTCTAATAATACATTTATTAGAATTTTAATTGTAAAAAATTTCTGAATATATTTAAGAACCATATTATTTTCAGATTTTAAATTTAATTTAAAAGATATTTTAATATTTAAATGTGACTCATTAAGTGGTAGTTCAAAATCTTTATTTTTAAATGAAAACTATCTTTTTTTTATATTATAATTATTATGGAGTTTATTTTGTTTATTTTTTGTTGAAAATGGATCTAAGCTGAAATTTAAACGATTATTTTGTAAGTACTTTATTATATAATTATACGTATTATAGGTCCATATGATTGTTATAATATGGTTGACGGTAACATAGTTTAATAACGCTAAAAATACTTATTGCAATTTTAATTTAAAAATGTTAAAAAAAAAAAAAATTATACAATTATAATCTGCTTCACAATTCACATTTGAAAAGAGCAGTTAATTTGAGAAATTTACGAGTTTGTATAGTCACAATACATTCTTTAAATAGAAATAAATCTAAATATTTGAAAATGGTCTTTAGTGCATTTATAAATTTTAAGAACCGTAATTTTAATAAATATATTATGGAAGGATTAGATGAAGATGATAATTTCTAGTTAACAACCCCTGTAGTACTTGGACGATTGGATAAAAAATACTACCGTGGGGGTCTGAGTCATATGTAAATATTTAGTTTCTATTGCGCTAATAACGTGTATAATTATTAAGCATCAATCGACACTGGTGTCATTTTCTTTTATTTATATAATTACCAAAGGATTTAATACTATTCATCATATTGATGTAGTCACCTAATATATCCATAACACTGTTCTGTTGGATATCGAGGAGGTCATATATATTTCCGAATAATTATACTTGGAATTCGTGATTCACACGTGTACCGCAGCAGTTATTACGCGTTAAACTATTGAAAAGTAAACGCGCGTAACCGACGCATTGCACAAGGGCTTAGTCAATATCGTATAGTAATAATATAATATTATACGTCGTGTGTTTTCCCGTTGCACGGTTAGGCGTCTGAAAACAAAGGTCCGCTGGCTAATAACATTGTAAATATTAAAGGGCCTGAGGGATCAGTGCCGGCCACATTCAAGTAATTAATATTCCGTGCTACATATAGCTGGCTCGAAACCAGAGAGTCTGTAGATAATATAACATTATTATATTATATCACACGTTTTGTTGACAACACGGCTACGGTGTTCATACGTTAAAATACAGTTGCACAGGTAGGTAGATAGGTATAGGTGATATTATTGTAAAATATCGGATTTCATGTATAATAAAATATTTACGCGTTCTTATAATTAAGAGAGATAATTTTGCGTCACAGTGGTGTAAGAAAAATTTCGTGTTTCTTTGTGACAAATAAAATGGCAGTTTTAAATTTTCGATGTTTTGCGAACATTTTTCTCATCAACTACAAATATAAAATAGGCCTTTTAATTAAAAAAAAAAAAAAAAAAAAAATATTGCTATTTTGTATTCCTTTTTTTCTGATGATCTATATAAAAACATTATTTTATTTGTGTTGTTTTTAACTTTAATCGTCAATTATTGAGTTTTTCATGTTATTATTCAATTTATATTTTAAATGCCTACATTATGTACCTATAATTGAAACACCCATATCGTTATAACTATATCTTTACCTTATATAATTTATTCCACTTATTTCTATGATTTTTTTATTTCTTGAATTTTAGATAAATCTCGATATTTTTTTGTTTGCACATTTATAATGTTCTCATTGCACGTTTATTATTATTATTTTTTTTATTCATTCGGTAATATAATGCATATATCTAACATCTTTTATTTTCGCATCTTGATAAATAATGGAGATCAAAACACTTCTATTCACATGGGTGGTTCACAAAAATTAATTATTATGATAAACATAACAAGTGTTCATGTAACATTAGTTATTTACAACACCCATTCCCTCTCAAGGGCACATGCCGTTGCTTCTTTGGTTCGGGTACAACTGTGTTTAACGTGTAATTGCCAAAGGCCATTAAAACTAATGTGAAGTAAGAATGGATATAGCGTAGGATGCATTTAAAAAAAAATATTAAGTTGTCATACAACATAAATGTGTTACATAATAGGTTATAATAAAAAAAAAAATCATAATAATTAACATTTTCTCAACTCAGTCAAGTTAAATTGTTTTCCATACTAACTATTTAATAATGTCTAAAATATTTTCTAATTTTTGAAATTAAACATATTGTAAAGTTTGAAAGTTTAACATCGACTTAACTTGAATTAACTGAAGATAATTTTTTCTTTTATTATTTGTCCATTCTTGAAATTATCCGTATGAGTTAGGAACCTGTATATAATAGTATATTAATAAACATACCTTAAAGTATCGTTTTTCGCTAAGGAAGTAATAAATCCACAATAAAATTATTGTTTATGTATAACGCCAAAGAAATGTGAAATTAGCATTAAACTAAAGATCGTTTGGTGGCAAGCAAATAATTCATATTGTCTTATTTTATTAACTATTGAATTATACATTTCCTAATAAGTGTAAACATTTGTTTTGTCAATGTATATAAGAGCAATTAAAAAAGTTAACACCAAAAAATATGTTATAATAATATATATTTTGTTAAAAACAAGAAAACTAAAAAAAATGGAATTTGTATAATCTAGTATTACGTTACCGATATAATTTTAAATAAACAAATTAGTTCATCAACGAATACAATGATTCGTTATGTGTTTGTATATACATAATATGAAACTATGGAATAAAATTAAATAGATTAAAAAATAAAAACCCAGATATAACATTTAATCATAAATGACTGTTTTTAATTAGCATTTTAAATTTCTATTCAAACCACATTGATATCTGATTAATTTAAATATTTTATTTATAATTTAATACGAGTTTTAGTTATCATTATAAAAATAATTTTATTAAAATGCATAACATTAATGAAAAGCATGTAAATGAAACGACAGATCTGTTGGTCAGGAATTACAATAGTCGTACCTATATGGTTTTTATATCTGAGAATAGATTTAACGTTGGTTACAAAATATTTCAGCGCAAAAATGAGTTTTTTAAGGTTTACTTGGGTCAGTATAAAATCAAAATGTATGTTGAATGGGACTAATAGGACGTACACATTTAATATTAAATGAATAATTAAAAATGATTGCAGTGACTTGTATTAAATATACCTACTGATAAATTAATCGTGTAAATTATAGCAATAGATCAAATGACTACCACACCAGAGAATTAAGAGGATTATTAAGAACTTCGCAGTGTAATGTTTATTGTCGGCTTTTGTTGTAAGCATCCCATGAAAACCGTGAATTAATTAGTTCTGCATTATACATATAATATATCAGTAGCGAAACCAAATGCCAAGAGAACGCTCGTACCAAAGGTAATATTATTTAAAGCTGTTGCTACACGTATGTTAGTTTGTTCAGCTCGTAGATAGAGCATAATATCTCCCTGAAAACAAAATAATTTGTTGGAACGTAATATTGTGTTGGTACATAGAACATTATTTTATGAAATTATTTATTGGAAGAGGAAAAAAAATCGTACAAGAACCTTTCATAAACTGTTTAATCTTAAAACTACCCTTATTCCTTCATTCCAAGTACGAGTATTATAATAAGTACTATTATAAAAACTCGCTATTGTGTGATATTGCCTACATTACGTTTTTATGTTGTTATTAACAAAACATTTTTTTTTTCCGAAACATAATTTGATAATATCTTATAAAACAATTAGGTGAATGCTTTATTTATTAATTAATATTAATATTAAGTATATTATTTTAGTACCTACAATAATTTGCATACTAAAGGGATAGCTCTGAAAGCATTTTTAAATAGTTTATCATAATTTGTTTGTAGATATCAAGTTTTTTTTTTTTTTAATTAAGACAAAATAAAGATAGTGATTAATAGTTTGAAATATTATACATATGTATTATTATGAATACATATTAATATACAGACCTATTGACTTAGCATGTTAACCCTATTTATATGTATTAAAATTATGAGTTTTGAAATTTTTAAGTATACATTATGATCATATTTTAAAACACCTGTAATTTTTGCATCACTTGTAATTTCTGTATTTCTATTTCTGTGGGCTGTTATAATGTAAACTTTTTTTTTGCAAATGAAAATTCCAATTTTTTTTATTGTAAATCGTTAAGCAGATAGTGTTTTGAAAATACTAATGTATCCAAATTGATATTATTGTACTATATTTTTGAACTTTTAATATAAGTATTTTTCTATTTTATTGAGAACAAATAGTTTATTTTTGTTCAAAAAATGAAATTTAAAGAATATTATTATATCGCATCACTTAACTTATGTCTAGTTTTGAGTGGTTTTGGGTAAGTGTGTAAACTTTATAATCACAAAAACTTAATAATCATACGTTTTAGTAATTTATTGCGTTAATTTATTAAAGTCAATCATTGGATAATGTAGATTGATTGCATTTAATTTGCTTTAGACTTTCAAACGAGTTTGACATTATTCATGTCAAATTAAATGTTTTTGACAATTTACTTGCAATAAAATTACTATTGAAAATAATGTTTTGCAAGAGTTTTCTTGAGTATAGGTAATCCCGAGAATAACAATACTCTAAAAAACTCTTTAAATGATTTAGCTAGGTATTTAGTCTCTTGTACAGAATGGTTTGTGTTGTAATAATGATTATGTTTACAGTGTTGGTAATAAATCCTTCTTGTTTGTATATATATATATATATATATTATGCATACATTTGTACACATTTATTATTTGTCTCGTGCCCAGTATTGAGTACTTGCATTGTTAACAATTGTTGTTAGCGTATCCTTATTTTTTTACATTTCATTGTTAATTAATCGCTCAGACGATAGCAATAATTATTCCACACCTTTCATGAGTAATTAGACACGTTAAATCCTTAAATCCTATAGGATATAACACCTTCATAAATAACCATAGTTATTTTACTAAGTTAAAATATTCGAATGTATAAATCAATTACCATTAAGTAATTTCATTCCTCCCTCCCTCTTAAAAAGGTCAGTCGAATATTATATTATATAACGTTGTCATAACGTATAATATACTATTATTTTAAGTTATTTAATCTATTTTTGTAGTATTTATTTTTGATCTCATTCTGGAAATGATAATACATTTTTTTTCACTCATAGAAAATATTCTATATTATTTATTATTTAACTGTAGCTTATATGTCTTATACATTTATGAATGAAGATACCTAGGTAATTTTTAAAACATTTAAAATGATCACTGTGGTTATGCGAATTTCTTAATTTATTCAAAATAGTTGTAATTTATTTAATTTAAAAAAAAAAATAAAAAGGAAAAATCAGCAAGCTAAAATCGACTAAAAGTTCGCCTACGCTTGTCGTACTTGTTAACAATAATATTACAATACAGTTGTTTATTATATGTATTACTATAATTCCATAATATTTAATATTTAAAATTAGTAATGTACATATTATGGAGATGTTGCGAAACGAAGAACATTGATGGTAATAACTTTTTGAACACAAAGTACTGTGCAAATATGGGTACAACCGACAATCATATATATTAAAACCAACGTTGCTCGACTATTATAATAATATATAGACGTAGTATATCGTTTCGGAATTGTGTTTCAGACATTATATGTACAAGCGAAATTGGTTGCTCACATATATAGGTATGTCTATATTACTATATATTATGTACGCACGCTTGCATCATAAACCACGTTACTTAGCTCCAATGGTATTTGAATTTTAAAACGTGCGTTCACATGTAGCTAATAATGGACAGAACCGTCTTATTATAGTAGTTTAATCACATTCTGCTGATACATTGAAATAAATGTAAAATATTGTTGCCATTCGATAAGTATTATTTTTTATTTTATTTCAATATCTATATCTATTTTTTTTTTATCAAACGTTTTAATAATTTTCCTTTGTGCTTTATTCATCAATAGCGATAATTGTTACAAAACTATATTTTTAGAAAATGTTGTTTTGGAATATTATATTAAAAATATCTACTGTCATTAAAAAAAAAGTAATAAAAAAACTTAAAAATAATAATGAAAAACATAGGTATAATTAAAAAAAAATTTTTGCGACAACTTTAAATTATGTAAAAACAATATTTCTAAAAGTTACAGAGTAACGATAAAATGGTTATTAACCTATAAAAAAATTACTTTATATAAAAGGTAGTGTTATAATTGGTGAAGAATAAGATATTTATATGGCCACGTCATCGATTTTTTTTTAAGAGGAGCCAAATTTTTTTTTTTAGTTTAGTGTATGTTGTATATATTTGAATAAATAAAAAATTTAAAAAAATGTATAAAAAATTGGTTAAACTTAGAGTGGAGTTACAATATTAATGAAAAATATTTTAATTTTGAAATGAGTTATCGTTTTGACCAAAAATTAAATTGACTTGACCATAAATGTATTAAGTGGTAGTTTAATAAAATATTCGATGTTCTCTTTTTAGGTAGTTAAGTATTATTGTACGACTGAAGTACTGAACAAAGAAAATTAATCAAAAGTCGAGTATATATTTATTCAATAATATAAATAATAAATTACTAACCATTTAAATAATTTCTTTAATAAAAATAAACAAATGAAAAACATAGTATATGATAATTTTTTTCTCGAAAATTATGTAACTCATCGTGATAATTTACTTTACTATCTCAGCATTCCCTTTGATTATGATTTATTAAAAAAATCTTGATCTTATTAAGAAATTATTAAACCAAAATTTTAACAATATAGATATAAACAGCTCATATCATTAATTTTAATTTAATACACTTATACGATTTCATTAAAATTAAAAAATATTTTATTCATTTTTAATGACTAATAAATAGATTTTAATTTAGAAGTGTAAAAATTACCTTGCAATTAAAATATATTTATATAACTATATATAATCCAATTGATCTGAAGTAGAGTTACTACTCACTATAAACCCCTTCTATAAAGCCATTCAGTTTTATTGTAATTTTTTACAAAAACCTGCAGTTATTTCATTATCATAGCAATATTTATTAATTGGCGTGTTTTTTTTTTTTAATATCAACCAATAATTGCCGTTAGTAAAATAATAATGCATGTACTGTATATTTAGTATTGTCTACTAGGTATCTATATAGTTAGGTTATATAGTTATATTATACCTAGTACACTTTTTACTAATCCTCATTTTATTGTTTTAGGTATAGTATTTGTGTATTTTTATATTGTGCGCCAAAAACTGCAGTGTGCACAATGTTTTACTCTTTATAATACCGCTTTATATCGATAATATTTAAAAAATACATAATTTCTTTTTAGTTTTTTTATTTTTATTTTTAGGATAAGCTTCGGTTTCTAAGCTGCTGACTGGTTTTTATTTTTCTGAATTTTATTATATTACATGGAAACGATACGATACCTCTATTAACGTAGGTAATATTATTTCCATATCAGAGAGATATTATTAAAATCATATGTGATTGAGATTTTTTTTATAGCCGTAAAACGTGATGAAAAAAATATATTGTATATATAATCCCATATTAAAAATAGTGATGGGGAGGTGTTCGTTTGTGGAGCCATCGTCAGATGATCGTACCTAATAACTAAATTTACATAATACAAGTATTATTCAGTAATTTCAGCAACATATTATCTTCTTAAAGGGAATGAAATCGTGATTTTTGTTAATTATTAGGAGGTTAACATCTTCTACATAATTTTATATTATTTTATCAATGATTTATGATTTTGTATTAAAAGAAACTTAAAATCAATGCTTAATTTAGAAATGTTTTTAATTGATTTAATATTATTATTATTCGATGTTCAAATTGAATTTTTTATGTAATTTATAATTATTTCTAAATAGATGGTTGAAGATTTATTATAGATATTTTAAAATGAACATTATAAAATGAGTACTTAAGTTGTTACCACGCCTAGTTAAATTTAGTATAGACAAATTATTAATTATTTGTGCTTGTATGATGTTAAATTTAATACCGTAATTTTATCTTGTCATACTCTTAATAACAATCGAAGGACGGTATAATAATAATAGTACAGAAAATACTTCAGACTATTTAACGTGGAGTTTCTGTTTACCGACTTCAGGATAACATAATTCATTAAATTAAGTACAACGTCTATCGAGTAGAATTGTCCGGTATGAATTTGTATCTATTCAAATGGATGTTTTACACAACTAACTACTGTATGCTGACAAAATAATCTTTTGCTTTTCGAGTCAAATAATATCATGATGTGTTTATATTTTAAAGGTGAAAAAGTTAATTAACTTAACCCATAAGGTTAAATTTATGTAAAATTGTACGATCAATGGTACTGTAGTAAGCGTTTAAAGTCTTTGGAGCATACGAAGTCTAAATAGATTTTTGCACCTGCAGCAAAGCAGAAAACTCGGTGATGGTTTTAAGGTAACAAATAGATCTTATACGCATAAGGACTAAAAAATAAGAAAACAACTGCTACAAGAACGCAGGTCAACACTAAAACGACCGGAAATCGTCCGAAATTGATGAAGCCAGTTTCCCGTGGATATATATGCGTATTATATAATAGTCATGGCAAATCAACGGTGGCTGCGCGAGGTCTCGTTGGTATTGTGTTTAATCTCGGGCAGCACAACAAGTATTCCGATTTCAGCGGCAATATTTGTTTACGCCATCCACGGTTCGTTGGTGTTTTTTTCACCGAAATTTAGAACATGCCGATGTTTATCCCTCGGGATTGGCCCCAATTGTCATTGACTGATATACCGGAAAAAGACAATACGAAGTATAGAGTCCTGATCGAAAAGAAAAAAAAACCAAACATAACATGTACTGTTGTTGTACTGTATGTGCTCACGTAAGTACGGCCGTGCTATATATATTTTCATCATTTAACTGAAAGTTTTTATTACAGAAAACTTGCTACTACAATAATAATAGTCACAGAGATTTATTCTTCAATATTGCACGCATATGTCAGCCGATTTCGTGGTTTATCGTGATATACGAACTCGTATGTATATACTATCCGTATGGATGCTGTGACCGGAATTATTTTCACACGTCATGAAAAACCATTTTTTCTCCATTATGCTACGCGCGGGAACACACATCAAAAGTCAATGAGAAATATTACTTAAATATTGAGTAAGTTAATAATTTAAGTTAAAGTTTAGAGAACATAATAAGTATTAAGCTATAAGTTCAGAGTTAATAAAATAATAAATATATATTTTACTAAAAGTTTAAAGTTAACACCGAAAAATATATTAACTTAACTTAGTTAGAAACAAGTTGATTACTTTTTTCCACGATTGTGCAACTTTCAAATTTCTTAAATTATTTAACATTTTTTAAAATATTTATAATAATATTCCTACTTATTGCACACTGATTTAGGTGATTGTAATTATAAGTATGTATCTACTTTATTATTAAATCAATTCATTTTTATTTAAAATCATTGTTTATAGCTCAATTGAATAAACAATTAATATTTAATTTCATTTTACCCACTGCAGTTATAAATTTGTATTGATATGTTTTTTAACCTACTGCATGCCTATTATTTTTAAAATTAATTGAAAAGACTAAATTAATACAATGGAAATTAATCTATTAAAGCTATTAAGTATATTAAAATACAAAATAATTTGTAAGAAAAAAAGCTTAAAAAATTAACTTTTTAACTGAGCTTTGATTTATGGCCATTTCTATCATTATTATCATTTCATCGAGTATTGTTTTATTTTCAAAGGCTTACAATACTGCTGTTTAATTTTCGATTCGTTATACGTATAGGTAATATGATATTGTTTACTAAATGTATTAGATATTTTAGTACTTGGTTAGATTTGATTACACTCATTTACTCAAATTAGTATAATGTTGTAAGTAGGTACTAATAATAAAGATTTATGTCAATAGAGAAATTGTTATAAAGATAATATGCGAAAGTAAATGTATTGTAGTATACATAATACATATATAATTCATAAACTACCTATAAGCGATATTGTAAAATTTTACAAGTGAATAAATGTACATTATTTAATGTAAAGGTTAAGTTACACCAATATTCATATAGACGAATTTCTGCAATTTGCATTTAAACATCTAAAATCAAAATATCTCAAAATTGTTCTATCAATGTTTTATAGTTATTTATAATAGTAATGTGTAATGAATAATTTTATCTATTTTTTTTTTTAATTTTTATTTTCTGTTTCAAATAACCATATTTTATTTTGAATTTATAACGTCGTGATGTGGTGTATAAATAACCATGATAAATTATTCAAAAGTTTCTAAATCCAAGTTAAATTAAATTGACATGAAATGTTTTGAAAAATCTATCAGACCTCTAGCCTTTAAAAACACAAATATCAAACAGGAAACCTCGTAGAAGTTATACTCTTCTCAGAGAACTTAAACTTTTTAGAACAGTTATTACCCGAAAACTTTTTCAATTCGTTGATGATAATTTATTTAGACTTACACTGTGCAGTGAGTAAATTTTACTTAAATATAAGACTTATTGAAAATAGTAACTATATGAATTGTAGCGTTCAGTACATGACCTCACTTTTGTCCCAAATTTTAATATTAATTTATTATACTAAAAAGTAATCATGTACACGTGAAATGAATTAAATTAAATCAACTTCAAGCTAAACTGTTTTTTTTTACATTATGACATAAAAAATAAGTAAATTACGCGTAGAATTTGTATATAAATATAATATAAAGGGGTAATATACGATTGCGAACGTTTTTACCTGACTTTAATTTTGCGGTGTTGTCAGATTTGGTGCCAATAACAAATTTTTAAATAATAATTTTAAAAATATTCAAATAGTAATAAAATAAGGGTTTTTTACTATTGCGCCGCATAGGTATTATATTTAAGAAAAACTGGAAATTCCTACCAAGGAAAAAATTTAAAAATAAGTAAAAATGTAGAAAATTTTTTTTTAAAACTATTATTTTGAATGTATTATATTATTTTTTATACCGAACCTAGATCTATAAATTTATGTATTATTTTATTTTTTTTTTTAGTTTCTAACGTAACACTATAACATGTGAATTTTTAAAACTAGTATTTTGAATGTATTATATTATCAATACTTAAAAAAATCGAAAATTTCAGTGGTCTATAATATTTTGAAAATTTAACTGTACATAGATAACACTAACATAAACATTTGGTGAAAATTTCAAGTATTTACAGTGATTAGTTTTTGAGTTACAATCATATAAAAAAATCGATTTGGTCAAAAACTGGTGTTACGTAAAAATTCCCATTTTCCGTAACTTTTTTAGGGTTTTTCCTGACGCTTTTGAAAACTATTGGGAATTCTTTTTAACTACTCTTGACCTCTATAATACACTTTGCATTGATATTAATACAGTGAAAATTGTTTTAATTAATCAACATTTTAAATATTATATATTATTTTGTATGATTTTATTTTAGTTTGTAACAAAAAGTATTATTATTAATACAAATAGTTCATATTTAAAATAAAAAAAATGTTTATAGTAGATAATAAATGTTTAAAATATTTAGTAATTATAAACTTGGCAACGTAGTCTAAAAAAAAAGAAAATAACTAAAATATTTTATAAAAGTTTATTATATTTCACGTCAATTTTTCGATTTAGTATTTATAAGTATACATAAGTAGTCACATTAACTAAAAAATAATAAAATATTAAAAATTGGATAGTGTTATTTAATTAAAATCTAAAACAAATTATATTGGATAATTAATAAATTACCTAATATTAATAATTATAATTGTTAAATCATAAAAGCTCCCATATCTTAAAAATCCATTAACATGGTATTATTGTTATCCTTAGTATAAAAAGTTAAATAACTCAAAAACTACTCGTTTTAATTGTGAATTTAATACTTCAATATTTTTAGTAAATGTATTTGCTAAAAAATTACAGTAGAAAATGGGGGTTGTTATTTGAAAAACAGAAGTTTGTATCTCCATTGGACTCTTTAAGTAGTAGATACAAAAAAAAATCCAACAATTAGATGTTAAATAATTGCATTATTGAAGAAAAAAGTGGTGAGAATGCTTGGTAAATCACATTGTTCATACACCTATAACCATGTCTAACTTTATATAGGTACCTACGTAATTTTGTTATTATTCATTCATAATTATAGACATTTGTTAAAAATTAAGGCACCTGTGTAATTAAAATAATGTAAATATATTTAACACCAATTTTAAAGACCAATTAGATAAAATTAAGAAAAAAAAGTTTTTTCAGTCTTCAGATTGAAACCTTTTTTTAAAAAAATATTTTTTTTTCAATATTGAAAATAAAAGTTTGTTTTTAATGGTCTTATTAAATTATTATCATTTCCTTTGTTATAGTTTATAAATTATTCGAGTACAAAAAAAAAAAAAAAAACAATTATACTTTATCTAAAAGTGGATTTTATAGGTGTGCACCCATACTAAATTAACGTTACCTATAGAATGATTTTTAAAGTAATAAAATTAATTTCGGAATTAAATTTTATATTTAAATTTGCCTATCTAAATTTGGCAAATGTGTATTTTCAATTAATAATTTGACGTTATCATTACTTTGTTAATAATCTTATAGGAATATGAGATAAGTAAGTTTAGAACGGAAGTTTTAAAACGTATTCGTTTAATTTGGATTAAGTTTACACTCGTGTCGTCTTTCTACATTTAACTTCTTTTAAGTACTATCTTGTTAAAGCTGAAGACGTATACCACATTTTAATTAAACTACATCCTTGTTTCCTACTTAAATAATTTTTGATATTCAAAAAAAAAAAAATATTAATTACAAAGAGTACTTATATTAATTTGTTATGCGAACAATCATGATTCAAAACTGTAAGTGATTTCCATTGTATCAATAAAACTTTAACGAACACACTTACTTTGAGTAGTAAAAGTTACAAGACATATTAATATCAATTAGTTAGTGTTATATTTTAGCTTGATATTTTAGTTGTTGAGTTTTTTGGGTTAGATATTGGTATAAGTGTGATGTGATATTGGAATAAACGAAATTCGATAGATTATATAATTTTAAACATGATAAAATATTGTTCCTTAAAAGTTGTTTTACAGCAATAAAAATAAAATGGAATAACATAATATGTGATGCCGTCTTACTTGATAATCGTTTGAAATTTTCTATCTCCTTTGTTCAGAATCGTTTTTTAGTATACACCAATCTATCATCGAAGTCAAAACTACTATGCAACAAAAGCGTACTATCCTGTTTTTATAATTTATTTTTAAAATAATGACAAGCGGTTACCGTTCATTCAAGCAGTTCATTGAAATGATGCATTTTTTCTTGTCCAAAATGTTTTCACTTTTACTAAGAACATATTCCATATATAGTGGTTTTTTTGTTGATATTTTGTACAGTATTCTTAAAGAGAAATATAACAGTTATTTTTTCATTTGTTGTCAAGGGGCCTAGGAAGGCTTAAAATCTCTCGATTTCTCTAAAACTTGGCAAGAAATCCACTGGTTATATGGGTAAAAACTGGTCCAGAAATTTTCTAACCAAAGACACGATGAACAAGAGTTGTAACGAGAATAGATTAAGGATCGATGATAAAATTGCATTGTACACAACGGCAGTATCACCGTAGTCGTTTTATTTTATTTGATGTTTTATTCAAACGGTTACGCGTGGGTTCGTCGTCAAAAAGGTTGCCGGCTTTACTATTAAGCTATATATGTGGTACAGAATCATTCTCTGCGCGCGCGGACGAAATTGGATTTGAGTCGGGCGCGCGAAAAACAAGAAAATATATTAACTATAACTACTATACAAAACGGGGGAGTGCTTCTCCTATATAGACGTGCAATATGAAACGTCGGCGATCAGTCGAAATACAATTTATCGGACGTTTTGCAGACTGCCACCTATCACGTTACATTCGTATTTTATAGAAAGTGATTCTTTTTTCAGTTAATAGTCCTTTTATATTTTTTTTTGTTGTAAATTTACTTGTTTTTAAAATTCTATACACGGTTTATAGTGATATATTACGACATGGCATTTTTTAAAAAAAAATTCTATTTTTTTTATCGTTATGGTTTATTTCACATTTTTAAATAATAATACGTCATACATTTTAAATTTAGTATTCCGATGTAGAACATTTTTCTGAGAGTTTTGATTTATTATTCAAATCGAATTTGAAACCACTATAGTTAATTAGTTCTATATTTATGAGCGGAGTAATAGGCACACCAACATTTTTCGGAAATAATAAAAATTTGATTTGTTTCATTAAAAATATTGTGTTGTAATGATTTCATATATAACGTAAGAAAAATGTAAAAAAAAAAAAATCATAAAATATCAATTCTATAATGAAAATAAGTAATATATAATTGTGTAGAAACTCATAAATTACATAATATTATTGTCCCGTAATAAGAATAAGTATTAAATTAGGATAAATGATTTTTGAGTATAATATCTTCTTTAAGCTATAGAAATTAACTTATTTCTACGTTTAATAGGTTAATGTTAATTTTAATAAGTTAAATATTATATTATATTACACTTGACTTTTTTCCACGAAATTTAAATGGTTATTAGCTGAGATATATGTACACCCTAACAGTAAGTAATTGTACCTTACTGTATCTTATTGTTTCTATAAGTTTTATCAGGTCTTTACGATAGTAATTCTTTATTTAACACATACAGTTATACCAAAATCCGGTTACAGTAAGTGATTGTTTATTTTTTGTAAAATGGTATTTAAATATTATCCACTTATTGTAATGATATATAAATACAGTTTTTCTCCATTATTATTAATAATTGTAATTCGTATTATTTGCGTAGGTAAATCTAAAGTTCCGGACCGACGGAATTTATGTGACATCTTCAAAACCTGAAGTAATAGGTTTCGATTATTGACAGATGATATCTCTAGTAGTAGACATATTTGTGAGTATAAAAATAAAAATAGTCATCTACTTACTAAGGTAGCACCCACACATTTTGTTATGTTCACTGATCAAAGCCAAAAATTAACCAATTTAGTAAAATGTATCGTTTTCACTGGATTTGTTTCCATGGTTTAATTTTGAAAATCACAAATGCCATCAAATCAATCATTAATTGTGTATACATTTTGGTATGTAGCGAAATTAAACAACAAATATCAAACTAAAAAACTCGTCACGTTTTACATTATTTGTAAATATTTCTCAATGTACGTTATAAAGTAGTTAGCATTTTCCGTAAACGTCGCACAAATTTACTTTTACAATATGTAAAAATCAATTCGATCTCTTAACCTTCCAGATTATATTATGTTTGGTCTGATAAACACAGATCATGTGTTCATCAGTGATTTTCCAACACGAAAACCGTGAAAAAACACGTTGAGCAAAGAGACGTAGGCACCCAAATATACTGAATAAATTTTCTGCACTCTAATGTTTCGCTTTATCATGTTTCCATTGAAATGTCGATTATTGAAGAAAAAAAGTTAGTTGAATAAAAACGTACAACTCAGAAAAATAAATAATATTTACAACCACGTTTCAAAAAAAAAAAAAAAATAGAAATAATTAAATTAGGTATATAGTATGTAGCTAATAACTATTGAATAGGTAGTAGAAACAATAAAAACAATTTATGTAATAAGAATGTATTTTCTAACGACTAGAAAACAACTGTTCAGATTTAAATGAAGGTTAAACACTATCTTTGTTTTATATTAATATTTATGGTTTTTAACACCACAATTAAAAACACAAATATTAGCTAAAAATGTAATCAATAAACCCTCACCCACAGCTACTCCTAAAAGATTTCGAGAAAATTCGATATAATATATATATTTGATTAGTGATAGTATATGATTTTTTTCTCACTAATTTAACTTTTATTTATTTATGTTAACTTACAGAAAGCAATCTTCTGCGGAGAATATACGAAATCAAAACGTATGTCGTCATTTAAAACTAATAAAAACTTGAGACATAATTAATAATAATAACAGATAATATACTATGTAAAAATTATTTTTTTTGTTCAAAAAATCAATTCGTCTAAAAATATCAAGTACCTACTTCTCATAGTGACCAAAAAATCACGAACGCGGTAAATACAGAGTTATGAATTTCTATAATGCAATATAAGTGACACCGTAATAGTGGTAAAACCCCGAGTGAATAGTTTCGTTGTTCGAAAAATAAACTATTTTCGACCGTACACGTTTTTGAAGAGGAGTCAGTCACACGTAAGTACGCATGATACGTATATACTAAATGTACATATATATTATGTTAGGCGCACGGTCCGCAGTAGGGTCGTTACTGAAAAATCTCTGGAGACCGTAAAATACGCACTTAAACGATCTAGTCCGGATATTTTCGGTGCGATTCGCAAGCCACCGTTGAATACTGGCTGCTGCGTATATAATATTATAATAATATTATTATTACTCCTGCCTCGGGGTCCGGGGAGAAAAAACCTTCGAACACTTAGGGGTGTGGAGGAGGGTTGACGGAAAAGGAATAACCCATTTAAGACGCACAAAATTGATTGACGGGCCTTTTAATTGGTTTCGGCAGTATAATTATACAATATGCTATATAATTATATTAAATCCCACGCTTATGCGTATGCGTATGCGATTCATATCTGTACCTACCTAATGTTATATATCATAACACGACAAATGTGTGTGGCTAAAGAGTATTTCGCATATTTCGACCATCGCGCTGTGGTCGCCGATAAATGTTATTATCTTTCCGTCTTGCTCAAATTTAGTAGGAAATGTTATTTCGATTATTCAAGTATTATGCGTTTGTATTATAAATTGAGTCCGACGCGAAATCTGTGCGTATTTGGACAACTTAATCGAAAACCGCTGTGGCGTCTGTCCTCATTTGCATAATATAATACTATGTTCGACGTTCCTATGTAATGGTAATACAACACCTCATTATAATTTAAGTAATAATAATAATAAATGTGCAGAGTAGGTAGGTACTGAAGGAACTGAATATTTTCTACAAAAACTCGGAATAATGATATAAATATATGTATGATAAAAAAAATACTACGAGTATGAACCCTCGTCGGTCATCTCGCAGTAAATAAGCCAAAAATTAAATATGAAAAAAAAATCCAATCCACGTGGTCATTTGATCGTATATATATAATTTTTTTTTTATATTAAGTGTTATTATCATCTGACATTTAATTTTCTTGTTTTAAACATTCCTATATAAATATATATAATGTATAAATGGTGAGTCAGAAATTAAAAATTAAAACAAATGTAAACGTGCTACTATTGGCTACTAACTGTAATTTTAATTAAATTTACTTATAACCGCGTAAAATATAAATAATCAATATAATGTACTTGTGTATTGTATTATCTACAACAATATTTAAACTATATTATAAACAAAAATTATTGAAAAAAAATATCTCTTAGACGGTGTAGAGATGGAGGTACTTACTATCTACTAATTTTAAACAATAACTGGAAGTATAATATAACCAAGAGTCATATCCGGTTTAACCCAAAGTCCCAAAATATTAAATTTGTTATTGTAATAAAAATGATAAGAAAAATATTGAATACACAGTTCGGTCGTTCAAGTTTTTAACGAAGACATTCTATCAAAACGTAACATTCACGGATCTTTTATCTATTTGATATAACATAATAATATATTAATATCTCCATGTGTTTTGTATCATTCTTTTTGAACTTTTTTCATCTATGTTACATATTGTTTATTTATGTATAAAAGATTTATATTATATATTTTAATAACTAAATGATAATAATGATAAAAAAATATGTGGAATATACGATGCTTGTACAGATCTCTTACCAATATTTGTATGTTAGTAGGTACGTTAAATTATACAACTGCCAACTTAAGTTTTCCGGTCTTGCCGATCAATCGTAATCAACATCAACTGGTCATATAATTACTGTAGGGAATAGCATTTCCAAATAGTAAATATGGATATGAAGACATGTTCTTTGTCGACCAACTAAGAGCCTAGTAGAATAATCAACAAACTTTTTGAGAACCAGAAAATAGTTAAGAAGTATATTAATATCAAAAACGTAAGGTTAGTGTTTTCAGTTAGTTGTTTTTTAATATATTTAAATTTTATATTTATATCAAAAAAAATTACACAATTATTTATAAAAATCAAAATTTTTTCCACTAAATTATTTTATCTGTATAATAGTTTTTAAAACTGATATACAAAAAAATCAAATTATTTTCGTAAGTAAAAAAAAAAAAATAAACTATGCATTTCGTAGGATAGAATAAGTTATTTAATTGTCGAGTAAAATCATTTTCATTGTTAAAAAGATTATATTAATATATTAAAAAAGAAAATGTATTAAATAATCTAATTATTCTGGAAAAAATAATTAATTAAGTTTAAAAATATATAATCAATGAGCTTTGAAACAGTAAATAGGTACTTTTTTATAACTGTGATATTAAAAAAAAAAAATATATGAAAATTATGACAATGTTAATACTCTCTTTATTATAGTTGTTGTTTCTCATGTGAAACGGTTTTACGAAAATAATTTTTATTTAGTTTACGGAATACGTTATCGATAACCACCTATCTATAGAGTTAAAACAAGTGTCAAAATTTTATATGACTACAAATAAATAACCAAGCTATGGATTTTAATCAGAGTTTATTAAACCTTAATTTATTATGATAGTTTAAAATTTATGTTTGAAAGAAATCGATTTTTATTTTTTTTGTAAATAAAACAAATTAAACGAAATATTTCACAGAATAAGGCAGGTAAAGTTATTCAAACAGACAGTGAATATTATGGTGGATTGAATGGAAATATGGGTCACATATTTTATAGTAATTGCTTATACCACCGATTAGTCCTCGAAAGTACAAACAAAATATATTTATGTACTTAAAATAATCGTAATACTATCACGTAAAACTCGGAATAATTAAATTACTCACCTTGTGGTTGATTTGATTTTGAAAAAGTAATTAAAAAAAAAAAAAAAAAATGCTAAAACATTTGAAATGGATATATCCAACAACAATGATATCAGCTTATACAAGTATATGTTTGAATTATACAACACAATATGTACATATTTATAATAATTTTTTGCAGAATCAATTTACACTTATATAGGTACATACTTACATAATATTTGGGTTAGCTTCGTATATTCCTTTGTGGATAAAAAAAAAAAAAAATGCAAAATGTTTAAATTTATTTCGATTTTTTTGGGTATAGTTGCTCATTGTATTATAACTTGTGATCAGCCTTTATTACGACCACGAGTTTAACATTAAAATTACGATTTATAACTTTGAATTTACCATATTTAAATTAAACGGTACCGTATTATATTGCTTCGTAACCATGAACTACCGTAAAACACTACGTTAACAAATACGAATGAATAATTCATCTGAGAGAGCACATTTCTATTCATTCAACTACGAAACATTCATGTTACACTTGACCCTCCGAAAATGGTTTATGATTTTTATGGTATTTTTCGATAATTTAATAAAATATACGAGTCCTATTTATTTAAAGTATATAATATATATATTATAATATTGTTTATTTAGGAATTTTCATAATATCACAATGTATCATGTTTTGTATTTCGACGGTGTATTAGTATTTTTCGCTGTAACTATACTACCGTCATAAGACACTAAGCATTAAGCAGTAACTCCATTTTTGTGAAAATTGAGTTTTTGGTGTCTATCGATAGATATTTTAATTCTCTATCGATTCCCGTAATAAAAATTTATATTTTTCTCATTAGAAATTCGTAGAAATCTAAAAGAAAATAACAGAAAAAGCAGTATGTACACGAATTTATTAAAATAAGAAGCGAATAAGCAGTATGTCCATATACTAGAACAAAAAGCAGTAACTGCCAGGAAATGAGATAACTTAATAAGGAATAATATATTATTAATTAAAAAAAAAAAAACCCAATTTAACCTTAGTAATGCGTCATTATATTTTCAAAGTGCTACATTTTTCTATGTTTAAGTTATTAATTTGTGTAAATAAATCTTAAAAATAAATAACAGATCGAAAAAAATGGTTCATAAGAAAAACCTATATTGAATATAAGAATAAATCGTTTTAAAATAGAATTTAAACAGGTTATGATGCCTATGATCAGAGGGCATTAGGCAGTAACTCCAAATAAAAGTGTACTTACTGCTTTTTTTTTCTGACTTATATAAGACAATATGCAGTAAGTCCATTTAAACCCATACAAAATCATCAAACAACTTTTTTTTTGTGTTCAATAGTTTCCTCGTAAAAAATAAGATAACATACCATCTCTTTAAAGTTTAAAAAATTATTATTTTTACCCTACGGCCTAATGTAGTGTCGAAAATTGTTTTACCCTTTCCTGAAACTACGATTTTTGGAGTTACTGCTTAGTGGCTTATGACGGCAGTATTGTCTTATATAAGTCAGAAGAAAAAAAGCAGTAAGTACAATTTTATTTGGAGTTACTGCCTAATGCCCTCTGATCATAGGTATCATGACCTGTTTAAATTGTATGTTAGAATGATTTATTCTTAAATTCAATATAGGTTTTTCTTAGAAATCATTTTTTTCGATCTGTTATTTATTTTTTAAATTTATTTACACAAATTAATAACTTAAACATAGAAAAATGTAACACTTTGAAAATATAATGACGCATTACTAAGGTTAAATTGGTTTTTTTTTTTTTAATTAATAATATATTATTCCTTATCAAGTTATCTATAAACCTGTAACATTGTAGTTTAAATATTAATTCTATTTTCGGATTAATGTAAATATTAAACCAGAAATTCTAATTTTATTGGACATACTGCTTTTTGAATACAATAATAACTAGGGTAAAAAGCAGTAACTCCAGATCATTTACTGGCAGTTACTGCTTTTTGTTCTAGTATATGGACATACTGCTTATTCGCTTCTTATTTTAATAAATTCGTGTACATACTGCTTTTTCTGTTATTTTCTTTTCGATTTCTACGAATTTCTAATGAGAAAAATATAAATTTTTATTACGGAAATCGATAGAGAGTTAGAATATGCAGTCAGTCCATTTAAGCCCATAAAAAATTATCAAACAACTCTTTTTTTGTGTTCAATAGTTTCCTCATTAAAAATATAATAACATACCATCTCTTTAATGTTTAAAAGATTATTATTTTTACCCTACGGCCTAATGTAGTGTCAAAAACTGTTTTACCCTTTCCTGAAACTACGATTTTTGGAGTTACTGCTTAGTGGCTTATGACGGCAGTATATAACTACGACAATTTTCGTAGTTTGTAAGTTTAGTATGCCCGTGATAATAGCTTCATAATACAAGTTCACGTAATAATTTAATGAAATAATGATATAATATCATAGATAATTACACGCCTCTGCTAACACTCCACTCTACATAATATATTACATAATTAATATAGTATCGCCAGTGTGACCAAAACACGTAACTTTTTATTTATCTACTGAATTGATACCGTTTCCGTGGATAGTTTACTACTACTGTTAGCTAATTATAGGGATTATATTTTCTGCATTGTTCAACTCATAGACTTGGGCTATTTTAGTGATAGGCATTTAATATAGTTTATCCACTAAATTAATTGATAACATGATTTTACATAAAATGCCCGTAATAAAAATGCAAAAAATCACAGATGGAAATAATGCATACAAAAAAAAAAAAAAAAAAAATGAACGTAAAAACGAATTTGCGCTTTATATAAGCGATTACAATTAAAAATCATGTAAACAATTTAAAAATCGTAAAATGTAGCGTTATTAAGTAATTATGATGTTAAGAGTACCAATTACCTATCTATATATTATATACTTGTACGAGTTTTGTTATTTACAATTATTATAATAAGTTAATTTTGTTTATCTCCGGCAAAAGGTTGCATAATTACATTATACAGCTGTAAAAACTAATAACACGTTTTACATAATTACAACCCAAGTACGGAGCTCTCGGAAAATGAAAAAAAAAATGTATTATATTTCGAAAGTTCGGTAACAGCTTACTACTCAATAAACTAATAATAATTAATAAAATATATCCACGAAAAATCGTCTCTTTGATATTTAAAAACAACGCACACGCGCATATTATGTTAGACTTCTGCAAACATTTTTAATTATAGACTGAAACACTAAACTACGGATTGATATATTTTTATAATAACGTTTTAAACTAAAACTCTAACGACATCTGCGATGTAAATGTGCAAAACGCTTAAATAAAATTCATTACGAGTGGATTCCACCCCCCCTTTTCTCTTTCATTTTTCAAAAATAAATGCTTAACTAGACAGTAGATTTTTTACTTTAAAAGTTCAGATTATTTTTTTTATTTACACCAAACGCACTTTTTAATCACGACGCGTTAAGTCCAATTTAATTTTGTTTATAGTTTAAATAAATGAAAACTAATGTTTGTTATTATATACGTATATCAGAGGAAATTTAAACTCGTATGGAAAACTTTACCATTTAAGTCCATTGGTTTTTGTTTTCGTAAAGACTCAGACGCATCGCATATATTATTTTATGCGCATTATTGTTAGTCTAATAAATTCAGATTTATTTCGATCAACAAACTTATGCGTCTTATATCGTTTTAATCTTATAGCAATATGTTTTCTCTACTAGTGGAAAATATGTACGATGATTAGAACCGTTAAAACTTATGAGATTAGATTTTGGAAAACAAAAACATTATAATGCTAAGGGAGTTGGATAAGAAACAAGTTTCTGATTGAACAACAATGTTGACGAACAGAGTGATATTCGTTTCAGTCAAAATGGTCGTTGCTGTTTCTTCCAAAAAAATATGCTGAAATTAATGACTTTAATTTTTAGCCATAACCTTTGTATAACATGACAATTATTTTTAGTGTGATAATGCTTTGAAATTTTTAAGTAATTGCAAATTCCGTACAATTATACACAGCGATAATTGCTGATATATTTTTCCTGGTAGATGAATAATGAAAATCAAATTGTTTGTGATAGATCGATATCTGATTATTTTTTTTTTTTTTTAATAATTTAGTTGTACTTATATAATATCACCTCTGCATCTGCTATAATAATTAATAACAGAGTTGGTTTTTTTACACATAGGTAAATGCTTTTATTGCTTTTTTCAATTATTTCAGTTGTAGAATTTTTATATGTTTATTATGCTACAATAGTAATAATAAAAAATTTAATTAATAAGAAACGTAAAAACCCAGAATGCAGACTAAATGGTTATATTTAATAATTGTGGATTGGGTTATTATTGTTTTCGTTATCAGCTTGTTTATATTAAATGTATTAAACGTGTAGATTGTCGATCTACATAATATTATAGCCTGCAGTACCTATACGGTCAGTATGTCTATAACATCAATATCGACCATATCAAAATTTAAAATTTAGTTTTGTAATTTGAAACCTCTTGTATGAAGTATGCACCGATCAATTTAGTAGATGTAGAGAATCGTTTTCTACGTATAAAAATATTCCGTCGGACAATATAGAGTCAATTTTACTAGGTACTGCAAATCTAGAGAAATGCATGGTAATTAATTCTTTTTTTAATTTAAATTAATTTTTCAAAATTTTTTACTCATTTTTATTATTAGTTCGTGTTAATTTTGGGTCATTTTTTTTATTTATTTATTTTTAAATAAATATAATTTTTTTATTTTTTAAAAACAATCGTGTGCTTTTTTAGTTGCTTATTATGCTTTAAAATCCCACCCTTAATAATAATATACAATTATATTATCATTTTTTTTTTTTTTTTTTACTGTTGTGTTCACAAATGTACACATGACAATGTTAAATTTTTGTGTTTTTAATGTTTTTATACAGTTTTCAAAAATTACTTAATGTTAACGTCTTTTAATAATAAAATTCATTTTAGCGGAAACGGCATATTTGTAAATCAAGGAACTGGTTTTGTTTCGGAAAATTTAAAAGGCTGTAATAATTAACCGACTGATTAAACAAATTTATTGAAATGTGTATTTTTACTGCACAGCTGATGCTCTAAGTTTAGGTTAATAGTAAATATTAATATTCAGTAACAATTGTTTTGCAATTGGGCATAAGGGGAATAACTGTTGTATTACATATTTTTTTACTCCTGTATAAAAATTATCTCCTCTTTTTAATTACATAGTGATTTACTGATTTGTATTGAAAAATAACCGATTCCTTCTTTTTTTTTTTTAATTTTATTTTATATAAGTAATTGATTAATAAAAACAAACGAAGCTAAAACGATTTTTTTCGTTACATATCTACTCGAGGAAATAATCAAAAACTAAAATCAATTTTATGTGTTTAGTTTTAAATGTTTTATTTTTTTTTAAATTAATATTATTTGATAAGAATTTTCTTTCAGTTTTTTTGCTCTTATATGTAGACATATTATTAATTTTATGTACATACAAACACACACACACACACACACACACACACACACACACACACACACAGATAAAGATGATTAATTGTTAATATTGTAAGTATATAGTTAATAATTATAGAAATTATTCGTTGTGAGTCTACGCTTAGATATTTATTTTTGAATAAATTAGAGTCCAGTTAAAATGTAAACTGATTTGTTATATGCGCGTAAACAACTATAAATCAATTAATTTCTTAATAATTTACCTCCGACGGGCTACCTAGAACAATCTTCCTAGATTTTATTTGAATATTAACTTAGGGAAATTCTGTATATTAAAATCTAATAGGTATTTATAATATAATATTAAAAATATTTATGTTCGTTCAAAATCTTGTTATTATCACGTGGTTTATTGTCGCTTTAAAATTGTTACGGTAGAAGCAAAAATACGATAGGTATATTCAAGCAGCAAGCTAGTCGTATTATAGTTTCTGACGATTATCACTCAAAATCGGAAAATGTACGGTACATTAATACAATATGTCTAACGTTATATTTCTTAGGTTTATAACGCTAGTAAGGAAACTCAATAGATCATTATAATGTGATTATGAGGCTGTATGTTCGACAGGATGAATTATGCATTTTTGTCGATTCATCTCGATTTAGGTGTATTAATAACGTTTTTGGGATATGTAACACATTAATCGGGTTTTAAGCGTTTACACGTCTAATGTTGTCGTATCAGTCACGGTTATAACGACTCAGTTTATCAAAAACCGTAAGTTTATTACAAAATTATTATTATTGTTTATTTAAGTATAATATAGTGTGTATATAGTGTAAAGCTTAATCTTGCCAAACGTTATTATGATAACCACCAAGCATTGACAACGATGCGGGGAAAAATTATATTAATTTTACAGAGCTGTTTTAATAAATTGAGTGTTTAGAATTTAAAATTGAATTTTACGTGCTATATAGAATTTGCTTCATAACGACTTTCAAGTTATAACTTAATAGGGCAGTGGTTGTTTTATATTTATAAACATTTTTTATTATCTAAGGATCTATGCGTTTTATACTGTAAACAAAATTGTTTTTTTGTTCTCGCACGTTTTAATTCGGTTTTATGTTGTATTTTTAAAAATTTTCAATCCCAACGTTGTATAGTGATTAGTCCAGCAATCAAACACTCGAGTCACGATCGTTCGCCGTTGATTACTGTCCTGTAGTAATTAAGCCGTAACTGAAAAATACGAGGAATTTCTATCGTGAGTTCCATGCGCTAGTAGCATGTACAATCGTATAAAATAATAAATTGAAATTTTAAGTTCACCTCCGTCAAAAATACTAAACTCAATCGGGGCGTTAATAATATTTTAGTATCATATACATTATACAATTGCATTTTATAGCTTTTCGTATAGAAATCGAATACATGACCTTAATAGCTGTGGACTTCAGACATAAAATGCGGACGATGTTAATTCGCTTTTATTTTCAGGACGAGTACATAGCGATTAGCTTTACGATACAAATATAATATTTTTTTTTTTATTAGTAAAAACATCAATTATCGTAAATTATAATAAGTGTATAGATAAATTAAGTATGGATCAACCTGATCCATCAGAATAGTTTCTCAACATATTTTAGTTATTTGTAAAACACTTATTCACGAAGAATTTATAACGAAATCATATTATATTATTATATTATAATGTTTAAAACTTCAAATATATACGATAAATATGTTTAAAAAGTGATAATCCGTCCACCATATAGACATGGTTTTTTTAATATACCTGTAGTAGATACCAACTGGTTACCAAACCTATGATTCAGTAGACAAAAATTGTACCTAACACTTAACAGTCCTCATTCATTATTTTCTCATTGCTGTAATAATGCTTGAAAGAATCACGCGCGTATTTAGCGAGATATTTATTATTTTTATCCTTTTGTCCTGCATAAATACAGTTCACTTCGGATATCATTTTATTATTATAATAAAACCTTGCCTCCTTGTTTGACGAAATTCCTAAGAGAAAACAATAGGAATGTTGCCGGAGTAGAGATCTCTCACTATACTTTATACATTTCTGAGGCTTTGCAGCAGGGTGGTCTCAATGGTCTCACGTTTAGATTGCAGGTCGGTTTTGAAGAAGGAAGTGTTTACATCGAGTAAGTTATAATGTAGTGTATTTATTAAAGCTTGTAGAATTTGTGGACAGAGCCGAATTCTTGTACTCGAGATAAGAGCTAGTTAGAAATGTATGTGTGGACTTGTGGACTTATAACACAGTTGGTGTGGCTCAGCGGCCAAACGTAGCCCTATAAACTATGATATCAAAGAAAACTAACCAGGTGTTGTTGTTGTAAAATATCATTAGGTTTTTTTGTGGTTCGAATTGTTATTGACGTTGAAATCGAATTTTCCAATTCTCATATTTTATGAGTGTATTTAATGCAACTGTGTTGTTTTCAGTAGTATAATTTAATTCGTTAAATAGCAGGTACTGATTTCCAGGAATCTATGAACAATTGATTGCGAATTTATTATAATAAAATAAAAGTTAAACGACACCACTGATAAACTACACTGGGAATACGTATGTTATACCGTGGAAACCCTTTTAAACTTGGTACAACCTTGTTTCGATTGTTGTTTACACGATTGACTTTCACTTAACGTCTCACGTTTTCGTATTAGTAAATAAAAACTTAAACTTTTGTATTAATATAAAATCACAAATTAAAATGGTTAAGTTAAACAAAGTGTCTAGATAAAATCGATGAAAAATTTTGAATAGAATTCTATAAATATGCAATAACTAAAAAAAGACACAAATAGCTTTTGAAATTTTACCGAAACCGATGATATTATGTGTGAATTTATTTGTTATCAGCATTAAGGACTTCTAGAAATTTGCATATTTACATTTTATACATATTCATAATTCCAGGGTATTAAAGTTAAATTTTTATTTTGCAAATTTTACTCTTTTTTCATTCAAAGTACATATATTTAGCCAGTAATGTACAAACCATATTTTGTTCTATTAACTGATGTATATTATACAACTACAAAGGCTATGTATAATTTTATTTTAATTGCATTTTACGTCGGTCAGACCGGACTCTCGGAATTGCGAAGGTTGAAAACATAAATTAGTATAAATATATTAAAAATCATAAGAAAAAGTTTTTAATGACAAATACAATTGTAGTATATTGTAGTTAAACTTACTGCATACTAATCCAAAATTGAAACGCCCACATCTTCCATTATTATTTTGTATTCAATCCAAAACCTCTAATAGAAGTACGCCCTGCATGATTAGATTGCGATATTTTCGATATTGTAAATCAGCAAAGTTAAACTTTCAAATGTAATTTAGAACTATGATTAACGCACCAAAATTCGACGATTCGACCGCACCGTTTACGAATTTGGTCAACATTACGTTGTAAAAAAATAACGACCTTATGATGATGATAAAGTGACTATAATTTTATGCATTAATGTTTTTGGTACTCAACTGGTTGGGTATTTGTTATTAATTATTATTATTATTATTTATGTGAATACTAATGAGTATATAAACTGAACATAATAATCATATTAATATGTTGTTCGGATGAGAATTACACATACCAACATACAACTATCACGTCACCGAATATTCAATTAAACGTTAAACTGTAATAATGATTTGGCTTCGCAGTATGTGCACATCGGCACAGGCTGCGTAGATTTTCTCACTCTACGTACATCACGATCTCACCGCAGAGTGTCATTTCAAAAATAATCATTTCGCGCCAAAACCATTACTAAAGCACGTATCCATGATCCCTACAAACCAATAGTATAAACAATTTCCTAAGCCGTTGTAGTGCATTTATTAGATGGCAAATACTGTGTGTCTGTGTATGCGTATGTGCAATATGCAATGTGTACGGTGCACATCATATCAGTGTACCTATTATAGGTTAGCTTAGGTTAGGCCATCTCTGTATGACTGTATGAGTACAAGTACACTCATTAACACGGTAATATTGTGTTGGGATTTTGTATGAATAAAAAATTAATGAAAAAACAAATTAGTGATTAGCAGGTACTAGTCTTATTAAAATATTTTTTATTGAAACATCTAAAATGCCGCGAAGGTAAATTATTGTTTGTCTGCAGAATAAAATAATACATTGTCAATTCTTCAGTATAGCAAACAATAATATTATTTAAAATGTGTGCAAAAGTGTACAGTCTAGTTTCTAAATATTGAGCCGATCATCGGTCATAATTAGGACTGGTATTTCAATGAATTTGTGTCTTTTACGGAACGCCTAACATTATTTTACTCCAACTACAAATGTGTTTCAAAGTGCATACTGCATACAAATTTAATAACGAATCAATTTTAAGTTTTCAGGTATATATTAACGTTTTTATGGATTATTTTAATTTTTAGCTACGTGTGAGAACATGATAAAAATTAATTTTTTTAAAATTTTTATTTCAAATTGAAATAAAAAAGTTAAACATATCTTTTTTAGTTCAACCTATTGTTTTTATAAATCATAATGATATTATTTAAATATCAAAAATTAAAATTAAAAAAAAATTCTAGTTCGTTTTATTTAGTAGAATTATTTAGTCTAGGTCATAAATACATTTTTTAAGAGAATTAATATAGCTTTAAAGTATTATAATCTAATCCTTATTCATAGTATACCCTTTTTTTTTTTATAAATTCACAATAGCCGGTAAATAAAACTGTTTGTCGATTGGTAATAAATTGGGTTTTTAATTCGAAGTAATATAAATTTAAAAAAAAAAAAATCCATTTTTAATGTAAGATAAAAATATTTTTATTTATTTAATTATTTGGTGATCTCAAGTATTAAAAAAAAATGTACAAAATATTTCGATTAACTGTTTTCAGAACAACATTGACCAATTAGTTGATAAAAAATTTTTATACGTAAAAATACAACTTTAACATACAATTTTTTTACCGATACGTATTTCATAGATAAAAATTATCTATTTACCAGAAAAATATTACTATAATAAATTATAGCCATGATATATTATATATTTTATATTCTACACAAATTATATAATACATAAAAAAAAGAGCTGTTTATATTTATTTTAAGTACTGCAGATCGGCCTAAACAAACATTGGATTATGAACTTTAATCTAGACATTTTAAAAGAAGTATAATAGGTATAGAAAATAAATATGTATTGATTAATTGAACCTAGTAATATAATTTTACGGATCAAAACACGCGATGTAATTATCGCCCAAGTAAAATATTTTTATATACGAATTTCAACGGAATGAAATATATTTTGGTCGATCGAATACAGTTTTGTCTATATCTTTCAGTTCAATTATTACGAGAATAGCATAGGTACTAGAGAAATATCACATTTTTATTTGATTGAAAATACTTACTGTTTTTTAATTAATGATTTTTGTTTTTCTTGAAACGTATTTTAACGGTTTCTTTCTTGGAGATATTTCCCAATTCAATGTATTATAAAACCACAGAATTCAACACACCGTTAAACTCTAAATAGTATATCTCATTTGATCTTTTCGAACTACAAACATTAAACGTTTGAACGTAGGTACCTATCCAAATCATTTATGAATTACATTGAAATATTGAATAGTGACTACTGAGCTTACATTGTTAATTGAAAACAACTAATTAAAAACGAAAATCCTTACTGTTATTATATTATATCTTATCGTAGCGTATTGTTTTACTAAAATACATTGTTGAAAAATATGCTAATAAATAAATAAAATAAATATGCTTATTTCAATATTTTTGTCCGTGGATTTTTTTTCCCAGCGATATTAATGATTTTTTTCTCATACACATACGGCCAAGCTCTACCTAATATAATATTTGTCAGGATGTGAAATATTTTGATAAGATTAACAATATTTAGATTTACGATTCAAACTGTTATAAATTATAATATTATGCATACGTGAAGGTAGTATAAATTGTACGAAACCCTTATCGGGGCCGCACTTAATGAGTAAATTATTAATTTATGGACCGGAATATATAATATAATTATTATTTATACACGCGCATTGTTACGCCGGTGTAGATATATTCGATAGCGAAATCTGTTCACCAGAGATTTTGATTACTTACTAATACGTAAGTAATAAAAACTAACCAGGTGACCTTTTAACGGTATAGTAAGACTCTTTGAAAAACAAAATGTTGACTTTATTTTCATTATTTGATAATTAATTCGTTCACTTTAATAAGTTGTTCTCGATTAAAATTTTTAATTTAATGAAACCCCAACAATTAATATTCAAAATTAATTGATCACGCTCACTCGGTTCCACTTATAATTTTGAGTTTACTTATGTTTATATATTTAACACTGTTCAAATGTAATTTTAATTGAATAATATAAATTTTAATACTTGTATGTAATCTTAATGAATTGTACAAATATTATTATTATTATGAATCATAAACGAAAAATTAACACCGCGGAATTCTACAACCGATTGTGCAAATAATTAAAGATTTATATTTATTTCCTGTTATGTAACCGAAAAACAGGTATACAAATGTGATCCCTTCATTTTTGTACAATTATACAGTATAAATTATATATAATTTCGTGAAAATTAAATGTGACTAATTATTTTTAACGACAAACGAAACAATTTAACATAATAAATTCAGCAATCGATCAAAATATTAGTTCTTTTACTAACACAATTTATTATGGTTCTGTTTCATTACATTAAAGTAAATTTGATTATACAAAATAGTACGTTGGATCCTATTTTATGTCTATCTATAATTAATTGGCAAATAAAAACATTTTTAAAGCGTTAAAAATTGTAATGCATATTTTAAAATCTTAATTTTATTTTTATTTTTAGATTTTTTTCGTCAGGTTTATTGAGATTATTTATTTAACAGTGATGTTTTTTTTTGTATGATTTATAATATGATATAAGACGTAAAATTAAAGTTTCATTATTATATAATGCATTTGAGTATTGTACATATAAATTACTGTGTATGAACATAAAAAAAATATTTGGACGCTTGACGGTAAATAATTTATTTTTTCAGTAAAAATGAGGTAGAAAAATTGGTTTGATTTATAACACGAAGTCATGAAATCTTAGGTTTTTTAACTAGTCAAATTATATTTAAATCAAAATATAAGCTCAATAAAACACTTTTCTACTGAATAATCATACATATAATATAAATTTTCATAATCCAAAGTCTTCCGATAATAATAATAATATATTATAATAAAAACTCTATCGGTTAACGTATATTATATTCGTTTAGAAATAATATAATGTTAATTGATTATAATAATCAATCTTGTACAAAATAATTGTTTGTATAAATTTAAATAAAGATACAAGTACCTACAACCATTTAAAGAATATTTAAATACAAAAATTCAAATGTTTTCTTTTATTGTATTTAAAATAGCTTGAAATTTCAGTATTTTATTGAAACAAAAAGGTAAAATATTAAAATAAACCAAGTATTGATACCTATTTGATAAATTATCTCCATTAAAACTATAGTTATAATAAAAAATACTTAAGCTTTATTCCAATTGTATGTATTAATATTGATTAAGACCATTATTCTAGGTACATTATTATTATGCAATAAAATCATACAAGAAAACTCAGCGATAATAACTGAGCCACAATATTTTTACTCGGATGTCACATGGCCAAGTATTTAAATGCAAATAAAGTAGGTAGTAGGTGTGGTGAATATTTAGTTTGAGAGTTATTTTAATACGATCGCTTGAATACTTTACATGGTTAATAGCAATAACGAAACATAAAATATAATTTGGTGGGTCATCTTTATGATTGTCTCAGGATTTGCAGTTTATAAGTATCGTCGTTTTATATTATTATCTGTAAGTTGGAAAGATGAGGCTGTGCATATGTTTTTGGTTATTCAATAAAAACAGGTAATTTATGCAAAATTAAGTTTAGTGATCTAACGATTATGTATGTACAGTTTTAATTTTAATATTTAGCATTTTCAATTAAATATTAAAAGAACTGAAAATTTACATTTTGAAAAATATTGTGACGTTCTATTTAATTTTTGGAACTTAAAAATATATCGTAGCCACTACGCGAGAATTAACTAATTTCTGCTCTCGAGTGAATATATTATAATATTGTTTATGATTTTTCGTATATGTAGGCATCGCGTCATAACATCATCAATCAGCTTACATATTGTAATAATATTATATTTTTGTCGGTTTTTGGTACACATAATTATCTTTCATAACTATATTATAATATATAATATACACAGACGCAGGTACTTACCGATGATATCCCGACTGAAAGCGAAGTCCGCTGCAGTAGGAGGTATACGTGGTACAGTGGCTGTTGCTCCAACGACCGTGATACTTGTGAAATGCCGATCAACTTGTGGCGCTCGTTTATACTCCGCGCGCTGAAACTCGATGGGACTTCGGGGGGTCGGCCGGGCGGACCGTCCACGGCGGTCGGGTAGCGATTGCAGGGGGGGATGCTTTTCGTCTACGCCACAACGACAACGCCGGTCGACCAATCGGAAACCGTTGTTTGGACGATTCATCCGCACCCGCGTACAACACGTTAAACCCCCTACACCCCCGTACACGAGTCTACGTCACCGGTCGACTCGGCTGTAATAATAATCATATATACTTATTAATGTTTTCTATCACATTATAATAGTGATATATAAATGTGGATAAATATTAATGCACGATTTGTATTTGAATTTCCCAAGACAGAAAAAAGACTGCATTTATATGACCCAAAAGTCCAAAAATATTTAAAATATATGCACGAATAATATTGTTTTTCAACTCTTCGGTCTTATCTTTTGTCTGAAAAATACTTTTAAAACAATACTACGATTTAATTTCTTTTTTTCGATTTCTATTCAATACTTGCAAAATATTATGGTAGTTAACGCCTTACGAATTAAGAATTACGAAATAGAAGTTCGTTTCGGTTTTAAATTCTTTGACGAGTCAAATGGTTTTTTTCATTTGGGAATTACAAATATTCCAATAATATATACGTATATATGTGAGTATGTATTTTAAAGTTTTCTTTGGATATTATAAAAAGATTTAAATAATTATTACTAAGTGATTAGAACGGAATTTATTCGTCAGGTAGAGTTCTATATTACTTACTATATTATTATGTTTGCAAAGATAAATTAGAAAAATGCCAATAATTTTGGAAATAAGGTAATATCATAAAAAATAATGTGCGTGCCTTATCTTAAAAAAGTTATCCTGTCTTCGTCCTTTACCTCTTATATACTTCTTTATCATTTTCATCTCGAGACGTTTCTTGGGGTTTGCAGGGTTGCCCCGTAACCACCCATGTGCTATATCGCACGCAATTTTTTGTGAATTGCGTCAAAAACTATTGTTTTCTTTCCATTAACTCGTGTTTACACGTATTAGACATTTAATAACCTTACTCGGTGGGGAAAAAAAGTATTCTGCGGTATACGCGTACTCGTATCTATACGTATATGACATGTATATTGTCGTATACTTACCTGGTGCAAAGTGCTTTAATCCTATCGGGGATCACATGTATATACAAGAATTTCACTGCAATAGGAAAACATGATTCCGCAGCTATATACTAATGTAGTATAGTGGGTGTTGTCGAGGATTTCCAAAAACACACATATTATATAATGTATATACTATACACAGTTATCTGCTATTACGGAGTATTCAGTATGTTTCATACAACATAGTTGAATATACATGGTACCATATATATAATGAATCAAAATCATTTGCTTCACAAAAAAAAAAAAGTAACTTCGATATTTGGTCCTTCCAAACTTATTATGAGGGGTTTACATTTGTAGAATATTTTATATTCCTTATTGTAAAGCATAGCTGTTTGAGCACACAGTTAAAATTATTTAACATTAGATTCTATTATGTATTATAGTTAACATAAATAATATGTATATATATATTTTTTTCAATAAGACTTGATCATTTTAGGAGTTTTTAAAAATGTTAAATGTATATAAAAGTGCAATGGTGGTGAATATTTTAAGCTAAATTTTTAGGAAATTTTTTTAATGCATTTTTTAAGTTTTCGAGAATTAACTAGTAGTTCAAAATTGTATATAATAACTGATATTTTAACACATATGCTGCGTATAACGGATATAGGTAATAAAAATAACATATTATGCTTTAACATCAATTTAATCTTTAACTAATAAACTAAATAAATTAATTTATCAACAATTTCAATATAATATACTTCTTTAAAAAAAAAAAAAATAAAATACACAATTTTAAAAATGAGAATTTAAAATAATTATTTCATATATATAAATTAAATATTTTTAATTTAAATATAATAAATAGTATTGAATTTATTCAATTTAAAATTAATGAAAACTATTAATTTAGCTTTTATAATTTTTTCTTTTAGTGTTGAAAAACAAAATTAAGACCAATAGATAGTATTGAACAAACGCACAATACTCGCAAATTATACGAATAAAAGTAGGTATGTTATAGCACTGTATGAAACTTTATTTAATAATTAATTAAAAATGTATTTAAGTTGAATATTTATTCAATCATACATTTTCTCTAAATAATTAAATATGATCTATTTGAATATTATAAATTAATTTTAACGATTTGAAAATCAATGGACCATTAATATTCTACGTGAGCATAATTTGATCGAATATAATATAAGTATGACGTGGAAAAAATATAAAAACATAGTCGTTAAGCTAATAGATAAGTGCTTATTCACTTAGAACGACAAAAATCAATTATGAAAGTTTTTATACGCCCAAGTTACCTTTAAGGTATTACTGTTAAGATCGCAATATTTTCAATACTCGAAGCGTGTTGTCAAATATTTATTATTTCCATTATTATAACCTTCAATAATACAAAAAGTGGGTAAGTGGGTACCGCTCTGCTGTACATTAGGTGCCGTATGGATCGGATCATTATTATATATTATAGGAGTGTTAAATTTGAATCCAATGATAGGTATCATTGTATACGAAAAACGATTCTGAACGGAGATGATTTGTCAGCCTAGGATATAATTTCCAGTGGTTAGTGAAAAAGGTGGTTTATGTTTTAATGGCCTGAATACGCCAAAATGTAAGTTCTTTTATATTTAATGTAAGCTAAACTTATGAAAAACCTTGTATTAAATTTTCAACTCTTAGCTACTTATAGGTACAAACATTTTTATGAATTATACCAACAAAATAATTTGCAAATATTCACGATTTTGACGAATTTTTGTCAATATTTGAACTTTAAATGCTAATAAAAAAAAATTGTGCCTATGTATTCTTATAATTTTTTAATCACTATAAGAATAACTTATGGGGAACTTTGTATTAAATTTTCAAGTATTTTCATTGGGCCAAAAAAATTTTTTATCGACACTTCAAAAAAAAAAAATTTCAGTTGTCTATAAATAGCTCAAAAAAAGTCAAAATATTTCGAAAATTAAATCACGAAAAGAAAACGCCAATCTTAATAACTGGTAAAATTTTCAAGTATCTACGACTTATACTTTTTGAATAATAACAAATATTTAAAATCGTTTCTCAAAAATTCTCAAAAAAATCGAAAATTTCTGTGGTCTATAAATAACTCAAAAAAAGTCAAATTTTTTTTAAAACTTAACTGTGTATAGATAACACTGACATAAATATTTGATGAAAATTTTAAGTATTTATAATGATTAATTTTTGAATTATTGATTTGGTCGAAAACTGGTTTTACGTAAAAATTCCCGTTTTTCCTTAATTTTTTATTGGTTTTTCCCGGCGCTTTTGAAAACTATTAGGAAATTCAAAAAATGATCTCCCAACGCACCAACTAGATTCATTTTGCTACAGGAAACCACCCCCACAGTTTGAAATTGAAGCATTATTTCGACACGTTCTCGTGTACACAAAAAAAAAAAAACACACAACATTGTAAAATCAATACATTCATCGCTCCGCTCAGAATCTAAAAAAAGGGTACAAATGCATAAACGCACTCATACCTATATAAGTAGACAGAGTTGTGTCTGTCCGTGATTTTCTTAATACATAGAATATAGATTCTCATGTCAATAAGTATTTGTATGTCGATAATTAAGGTGTGGGACTACGTTTCACTTTTTAAGAAAAGTCTCTATTATGACGGTAGATGCCTCCCCCCCAAAAATGTTGCTTGTATCACCAGTGAATCGTGACAAAGTCGTTAATAAAAGTTCGATGTCTTCAACTGTTCCAGAGTTGATGTTGTATCTAGAGTTTTGCGGAAAGATTTGGTTTCGGGTAAAAATAAATGTGATTATAATGTTGAACTACATGTCCTGAATAAAAAATACATTTAATATTTATATTATAATCCAAACAATAATAATTATACTACTATAAGCTATACGTCAAAAGCGTTAAATTCATACGGGTTGTCTGATAATATTATCGCCATGAAAAGGATCCGTTGTTTTACATGCTGCAAGCCACAGCGATATATTGAAGTGTTACAATTATTCTTATATACTCAATGAAAACGGCTACAGACAATAAGTTTAATTGTATGACGAGAAGAATAACGCATATGCATTTATGACGAATTTTATCACTTGTATTAAAATAATATTATATTACAATCAAACTGTTATCGCGAGAACATTTATTACGTTATTTACTCCACAAATAAATACGACACAATAATAGTTACTATCGTTAATCAGACTTTATTGCATAGAACACATGATACAAAATAAAAACACTAAAATTGATCAAGAGAAAGTTAAACCAATCATTTGGATAAAATACTTTAATATAATATTAATGTTATACATGCATATAAGGCGATTTTATTATGGTAAAAACTCTTTAATTTTAAGTTATTACAAAATCGAATTTTTGAATGGATATTTTTCTAATAATATTATTAATGTATAAAAATCGATTTTTAATAAGTTGTTCATTAGTTATAATTTATAACTATTTAAAGTTTAGATGTGTGGAGAGGGACATAATGTGTCTGGGGTGTGCTATAAAATTTAAATTCGCTACTTTTCTCATCTAAATTTGAAATACTTTTATCTATTAAACTAATTAATAACATAACACCATCACTCAAATACACGTGGAACTACATTTAAAGATCAATATTTTATAATAAAATAAAAATTTCTTAAAATATTCAGTGAATTACTAAAAACAGAAATTGATAACGAATAAACAATTTTGTTTTTTAAGAATGTTGTTATGTCATGTTTACAAATTACTTATCTTAAAAAAAAAAAACAACAACAATAAAATTCAAGAATGTTGATACTGTTTGATTGAATGAATTGAATTGAATGTTTACTTTAAAAAAAAAATCATACAAGCACACACACATATTAAAATATTTTAATACTATATTAGTGTTATAAATAACTATTAAATGTTGCTTTACTCGTTTTGTACACGTTGTTCATACGACTGCAATAATTCACTGCTTATTAATAATTTAATATTATCATTAAAATTTTACTTTATGCAATAGCAGTATTAAACCGAGTACCTATATTATAGTTGATAATATCAAAGTTTTTACGTATTGTTCAATTATTAAAATTAATGTATAAAATAATATAATATTTATTATTTAATTAATCCGTGAATTTGTGTAAACTCTATTCCTTTAGTCGTAAAAAATTGAACATTATAATATGAGTATAATAAAAAACACTAAACATATTATTCTTTATTCACTAATCAAAGTATTTATATTTTAGTTTTAGTATTTAGTGGTTGAAAACAAATAAAACTGATATGCGTAATACGTAATGCGAGCTGAACTGACAAAATAAAAATATATATAGGTATATAAAAATAATATTTTATATTTGTAATAACAATATTACACCTAATTAAAACTTTTATACTCATATTCATATTTTTTATTTTTGGCCGAAAATTATTAAAATCGATTAAATAGTATTAATATTTAATATAAATATATTATACTCATTGGCATTGTAAGCGTGTAATAATAATAAAATTGAAGTATTCAAAGATACTGATTATTTTTCTGTATCTTTACTGTATTGTACTGAACGATTAAATGCCGGAAAAATAAACAGTTTCTCTTATTATTTATACACTATTTTTATCATAAGGTATTTGGATATTTTTATTAATCCGAATCGAAAGTTAGAAATAAATTTCAAATTTAATTCTGTATTATTTTGTAATGACAGGGATTTAAGTGGAATATCGATGTGGGGTTGACATGGAGTGTATAATCGACACAAGCGAGACTGATCTCATTGGTCAATTTAAATTGGCAATATGTAGTTAGCGTTCGCTGTGGTCCATGAGAACGTTTTTTTTGTTCGTGACGTATAAAATATCATTACATTAAATTTTATTATTTACTCGTTTAATAAAAGTTTTAAATGTATTTGAAAAAACCAAGGAAATTTTTCTGCTGTATAGATGGTGTCGAACGACCTCACCATTGGGTATAAATTAATGCTGTAATCATTAAAATCTAATGGATTTAATCATTAATGACACACTGTAATAGTGATCCACTGAATGATTATAGTTACAGACACTCGAAACTTATTAAATGGTAGATCAACTCGACTTCCTTGGTTATAAAATATTAAAACATGTACCTATTGGCTATTATTATATATCAATAAAATGGAGAATATTGTCGATTCATAAAATATTAATAATGTACTCGTATGTATAAATTGGTTTAAATGTATTACAAATTTTTAATTGAATATAAAAACAGTTTTCTTAAAAGTATATCACTTTAAGTAAAAAAATAGATAATAAATTTTAGACAAATTATTATTATAGTGTAAGTTCTGTAAAAAACACGCGAGGATCTTGTTTCAATTTTCAAGTTTAAAGTATAAAAATAAAAAATGTCATGAACTTTTATCAAAAAATACTTTATGTACCTATTTTCATAATTTTTAAAAATTTCATTAAAACAATACAATTTAAACCTTAAATGTTTTTTGTCAATATAAAAATATTTCTATATCTTTATAAATAGAACCATAAAGAGTCAAAATACCATTAAAATAATTTTAAATTGTATGATATTATATTTGTATAAATAATGTCGTTCGTTAAAATTTTTTAGTGCCCACATATCTACGGGCTTATGGAGAATATTTGACTATTAATATTTATTAATGGCTCCAAAAATTAATGATAGAAACAAAAAAATACTATTGTCTGTTTATCATATGTTTTAAATCAATAGGTACATTCATCATACATTGAGAATCTAAAATAAATATAGTAGGTACAATAAGACCTCACTAGTCTGACAACAAGTAATCTGACAATTTTTTTACCTTCCTCTTTTATACATGAGAAATTTCATTTATGAACTTGACCTTACAACCAACACTATACCTATTATGGTTTAAAATCAAAAGTGACCAAATATGTACAAACTAAAAAAGAAAAAGAAAACTATAATATATTAAATTATAAATTAAATAATATACTAATATATATTTTTGCATTAATAATATATTGTTGTTGTTTTTTTTTTAAGCACTCAATAATTTGACAGACACTTTCGATCTAATCTCACCTAGTTGCACATAAGTAGAACTACCAAAGTCTTACTGTATTAAACAAAACAACTAAATACTTACATAGTTTGAATGAAAATAACAATTTCAAAGAAAATGTATTTATTGAGATGAAGAATTAAACGGTCTAACTCTATTTTATATTGTCAAACGAAATAAACATATCTAATTTCACGTATGTATAGTATAATTTTTGATTAATAATGAATAATGATGTTGATATTTATAGGTAATATTATAATATACATGTCAGATACATAAATTAAAAGCATATTATATGGATAGTTATGGGCTTCACGGGGATTAAGGAAGTCTTTAATTTTCGACGAAATATTATACATTTGTCTACCGCGCGTGTGTACTACCAGCAATATGTAGTAGTTTATTTTATTTTCAAAGTAAGTACATTTATTTATTGTAACCAGTAACCGCTAACAATACTGAAACGAAATAATTAAATGTTTAGTCAATGTGTTTATACAAAAATCAAGGTTTCCAATAATTTGAACTTAAAAAGTAAAATCAAATATTCTGGGACTAAAAAATTGATGTAGGTAGGTATGTAATTTAGTATTAAACGGTATTAAATTTTACTCGAGATTATACGAGTTGCCAGTACATAATACTGGTAAATATTAATAATAATAGAGATTATAGAAAACAATACTATTTGTGAATGTATGATTTAATTTATTGTGTACCTAATTCAACTATACAGTAATTGGTGAACGGCAATAATGATCATTAAATTTATACTTAATTGCGTATAAAGGTTATTTTAAGCTTTAGAACATACGATTTATTATAAATTATAATTGTATATAAATCAATAGTTCATCCAATCTTTGGATCAGTGAGCACTATTGGAATTTTAATGTAGCTCATATGATCGGTTTTATAACAATACGTTATAATTTATTAATTAATTGTTTTATTTATTACCGTTTACCTTACCCAATTTTTCAATATACATATCGTAATATGTAATATTATATGAAATTAATATTGATTATCTTTTTAAATTACCTACTATTAGAAATGAGATCCAAAATGTTTGGTACTACATCAACTTATTGTTATCACGGGAATTACAGTACGTATTTTTGACCGTGTTCAAGTTTTTTATAAATATATAAATATAATAAACATATATATACATATATATATATATATGTTTTAATGGTTGGTGGGTCACTTGAATTTATGTCGTGATCCAGTGTTAATACAAATTTAAATACTCATTATACTAAAACGATACAAATTAAGTATTATTAAAAAAATTATCGAAAATTTTATTTCATTATTGTTTTGCTCCATACATGTTTAAAATTGTTATAATATTATAGATCTATACATCATCCTTGAAGTCAGAATGAAACGAAACGAGATTTTAGTATCCTCTCTATAATATTTTCATCGCGTACTTGCAGTGTTATTTGTTTTGTTTTCCATGCGCTTGAACGTATTTTTACCACATTATGTTTTTCACTCTATTAAATATTAATAGTCTACTTCAAAACTTAAATTATTTACAGATCGCGTCGCCAACAATAGTTTTTTCTTCGACACAATAATTTAATTTTTGTATATATTATAGTATTATACACGTAGATATCTGTGTCATACCCGATGTTGTATTATTATATATTGTATCAACTTGGGATTTAATTTTTTTAAGAGGAATTATTATTGAATTCCCTTAAGAAATAAATTTTGTTATAATATTAAACAAAACATAAGGCAACATATGTCATCATCAAAAACTACAAAAGCGAGATTGGTCAATTTTCTTGGGTAATCGAATTGTTTTTTTTTTTTATTTTACAAATGATATATTGATATTGACATCGATAGTAAAATTGTATTAAAAAAAAAGCTAATATTCTCCTAACCTTTTTTGCACATAATATGTACTAAAAAAAAGGAAAAGAAAACAGTGTCCAGAGAATAAGACATTCGTGTTACGATTGCACCAGATCCACAAATATTAATAAATTGGACGTTGAATTGCCTAAACTTTGCTCGGTTTGCTCGTTGGTTCACGTTTAAGTTTTAATATTCCGGTTTGTTTAACTTTTGAAATCGCGAAAACGAGTTTATTATTCATTGTTATGAAATTAAAACGAAATATGTCTTATTATTTAGTATTTATTTGGATTAAAATTAAAATAAGTCGATAAAAAAAAAAAATAAAAAAAAAAAAAAATATTGTTTAAGTATAATTTATGATCGTAAAACTATTTATGACAATTATTATTCTGTACATTTCGTAATAATACTACCATAATATGTATTGGTGATTTGTTATTTACACAATATATAAATTAATATGAACATTTACAGTAATAATTTCGAAAATTACATTACCTACCATTTGTGTCAAAATCTCCCAATTAATAGACATTATTTGTGCGCTGTATAAATTATTGTGACGCAAACGGGTATGGGGCACTTTTACTGCTTTCCATAGGCTTAACACAGACACCTCTATATCCTAAGGCTATTAGGTTCCAAGCTCCTGTTTTCGAATATATAGGTAGCTAAACGAGTTAATATAATACCTATCCATAACAACTCGTAGATTTGAGTAAGTCGGACGAGTTTTAATCGTCGCGCCGGTCTATTATATTATGTATAATATTATGACCTCATGCCTACGAATAATTGTTACAGATAATTTACTACACGATATAGGTACATATTAAGTGTTATTACACACAAAACAGAATTGGTCACCGCGGCGCTGAACGATAATCGGTTACACGTAACTACATGCAAATAGACCGAATAGAATATAAGTATAGTTTATATGTATGACGCACCCCTAAGCACATTTTCGTCCGTTTTTTTCTAATGTGCGTTTATTAAAATTCTGATTTTGAGAATTATTTAGTTTACTTTAATAGCTAAAATCTATATTTTAAAATGAACTTACATAATTAATATTAATCTTTGAGCACATAGTCCTATTATTTTTAAAAGTAATTTGACAGATTTAAACCGAGTATCTACATGTTTATTTTATTTTAAATTTACCATCGTCGACTATTTCATTTAAACATTTTACCCTTATTAAATAAAGGCTAATATATTAAAAATTAATTAGTTTTTTTTTCGATTAAGATAAATAAACATTTTTAAAAGAAATCATTTGCTCAGCAACTTAAGTACACTTAAAGAAAAAAGAAGGAAGTTAATAATTTAAAAAAGGAAATTGTTATCAACATCATAGGACACTTTTTAGATGTTAGTATCTATTTTAAAATACGGCCTTAAAATAATTTCGGAAATTCAAACAATATAATATAAATTAAATAATTGAACAAATGTAAAATTAAAGGACAAATTAGGTGTGAGTGTGCTCAGTAAATCACTTCGTACATCGTAAAATATTAAGCATAGCAGGATTAACTTAGTTGCTAGGTTATGACATTGAAGTGTAAGGTATAACGGATCAAAGTTTAATTGTTTGCTAATACAGTTCAGTTTCGTAACAACAGTGGTATATTATATTGACATAATATTCATACGTTAGGCTAAATTAAGTGCAGAATGATTATGATATTCAGGATCAATTGTAGAGTTGAAAATTCGTCTCTATAACATAGGTATGGGGCTACAAATTCAATAAAAATTACAATGAATATAATGTTAAATGTAATAGTAAAATTTTTATTATATTTTTCTAAACATTAAAATATCTGTTTTATATTCAATTATGTTTAATCCCATTTCTCTGAACTAAGATTTTTAAGATCTTTAAAGGTTGAAAATTTAGATTCTTAGAATATTATGCAATAATCATATGCTGTGTGCCTGTGTAAACTGTTTACAGTTCAAAGTAAAGGGATTTTTTCAGCGAAGTAGGGCATTTATTCGTACGAAAAATAAAATAAAATTTTGATTAATATACTAACATTGAGAATTACATTTTTTTTTTTGATATTATTCATATAACCAAACATTTGTTGATGATGAACTTCAAATTGAATTATAGTTTGAAAATAATGTCAATCTATATGTGATTTCTGATTACTGATTAACTTCTTCAACATATTGTGAATTGTTGTACAAACTGATTGCATACAACTGTTAAAAAATACATCACATATTAAAATCAGTTGAAAAAATAATTTTTTGCTTGAGGTTGAATAGGTGAGTAATATATTTTAAATAGTTTTCAATAAATTTGTTTTTGACAATTTATCCACAAATAACACGCCGGGTATATGTGAAATACCCATCGAGTTTGACCATAACGTATAGCGAAATATTTAAAAAATATCATATGGAAAATAAAAATTCGTTGTTAAATTATATCTGTAGTTTCCATCATTATGTTTTACTGCAGATATGACCCTAACCTAACACACGCAAATCACGTACCTACCACGAGTTTTAACGTTAATAATCGTTTCGTATCTTTATTTTTTTGTACAGTTTTGCTCGTCTGGTCGTGTGCGATATGGTAATAAACAAAGGATTCAAGCAAGACCTATATAGGTACGTATGAGTCGACGTTATTCCGGAAAAACACACGATATGATTTAGTTACGGTGAGTGTACCTGCGCGATGAGGAAAAATCACTAGTCCCTATAGTGTTATTCCTTATGTATGTATATATAATATCGTGTGTGTAACATACACTAGTAGTGTTACTGTAATAATTGAAATGTGTGATAACGGACGGTCTGTGTTTGAATTATTGCTCGGTGACGTGCCTGCAATGCGCTCTTTTCTTATTGTACATGCTTTCTCGATAATAGATGTCGCGTGTTGATAATGTCTTACACTGTTGCGATGTCCAGAACAATGATTTAAACGTAGACGAAACGAAAATAATAAATAATTGTAGAAAACGTTATTTCGATATTTTTAACGGCACAGTCAATAGTATTACATTATTACACGATCGTCCGTGATCACTGATAAAATAGTTCCAAGAATATTTTTACTTTTGTCTTTTAATTAGTTAATTATTGATGTTTTTTGCAATATTTTTATGATTTATTAACTTGAGATAATTTCCATACCGCGATTGTGAGAATGATCACGATATACGATACATACGAGCATAGGGTGATTTTCCGAGCACGTTTACCTCTATTATTTTTTCAATTATGCAGTTATTCAAAATCTGTTTTTTGGAATTTTTAAATATACCTACTGAAAGATCATATTTTTAAATTGTTGAGATTTCTTTGCGTTATTTTAAGAGTGCTCTATGAAGGTACAAATTTTAATAAATAACCTTCTTTCTACGGCTATAAATTATTTAGCGGATAATTTTCCTGAAATTGTTGATGTACTAAAATCAAATTTGAATGATTAGTATTTTAGTTAATTGACTTTGTAAATTAGGATATGATGGCTATGGCGATTTAATTATTTTAGTGATTAATATCATTTATTAACATTATTAATACGTAAAATAGCCTAAGTATAATAAATATAATATTCAATATTACCTATATATATTTAACAATTTTGTAAAATAATTTTCTTAAGTAAAATTTTAAATAACAGAGATAGTAGTTAAAACTATGAATTAGGATCATTAACATTTTCAAAAAAATGATCTACCAAATAATTTATAGTTAAATAGATGGGTTCTTATTTGAAAAATAGATATTTATCACTAGGTATATTAAATAGTTACAAGTTTTTTGAGTATATTAATAAATATTACAAATTCTTTATTTAAAGAAAAATGGGAGTGAGCATGTTTGGTGAATCAACCTGTACACAGGGTGTACCTTTGAATACATGATATATTATATGAAATTGTGTTTCGAATAATTTACATCAAACATGGTTTTATTTTATTTCTAGTAATTATTTTATGGAACGTTTAAATTAGACAATTATAAGACTAATTATTATTTATTCTCCATAAATCGCATCTCCTTTGTTTTTAGTAAATGATCGATTAATGTTCCAATAATGACACTATATAAAATTATTAGCCAACAATAGCTAAGTCAATAAATATTCAATTTGTTTCTGTTTGATTAATAATTGGATGGATAATTTAGATTTTATAATATGTCACATGTGGAATAATTAATTAGGTAGGCAATCGTATTTGGTCGCTTGGTCCGTCATCACATCGCATTCACTCAAATGATTTTCACAGGACTTATTGAAACGTGTTTTAGTGTAAAATTTAGAATATGATTTTAAGTTCTAATGCTTCTGAAAAATAATCAAAGTGACCTACCTAACTATTTTAATAACTAGCATTGTATTAGAGTTACTTAAAACATATATTTAGTGTTAATTTGTTGACATTTTAAATACAGTAAATAATAATAAACATAACATGTACTCGTAAAAGACAATTATTAAACATATTCGTATAATTTATATAGATATATTAATTATTTATTAGATATATAATATATTTTATTAACATAAATTTCACAACGTTACTTAAAAAAAAAACAGTTCAAAAAATCAAAAAATAAAATACCATTGTATGACACCTATAAGGAATTATTTAATAAAATAAATTATGTATAGACGTACTTAACCATTTTTTTTAATCGTGTTATTTTAATAAAAATATTCCATAATAATTATATTTGCTTATTACACTTCATGCAATTTTATGAGTCAAATCAGTTTAAATTTAATTTGAACTCTTAAATAATAAATACTCAATCATACAGAAATATGAATATATATAAAAAAAAATCAATCTGTATTATTAGAGCAAATATATGCAAATATAATCGAACTGTTTATTAGATTCTTTTATTTATTTTGTATTATGTTAAATATAGACTATATATAATATATATTAAATTATTCCAATATCAGTTATAAATTGTAAAATTATTTTGAAAATGAAATAATGATAAATTCCTTAGCATATTTTGTATTATTGTCTCATAAATATGGATAGTATTATTAAATATAACTATACGATTGTTGATATAAAAACAGTAGGTAGATGCAGTTATTAAATTTTCAAAATCTAGAAACTTGTATAATTGCGTTAGGTGATAACCATATTGTCCATACTAAGTTACCGTTAAAAATATTAAAATTATAATATATATTTGAGTATAAACTTCAAGGCAATAAAATCCACTAATAAATATATTTTTCTTAAATAAGGATTCCACACACAGTTTTGAAAATAATTTACTAATGGCGACCAACTATTGCATAGGTACAATCATGTTATTTGAAAATATATTAAATATTTTTGTTTTATTAAAGATTGTCAAACGTCATAACCACATAAATTAGAAATCTAGCAGTATGTATATAGCTTATTTTGAGATTTTATTTTTAAAACTTTAAATGTTATCCTGTCCTGGCAAAAAAAATTTAAACGATATTTCCAATACTTTTTATGTTATGATTTTTTAAAATAAGGAAGTGACTGTGAAACCGTGAATCTCCCTGTATATATATATATATATATTAGATTTACAATGAAAAATTTGAAATTCTAATTTATATAATTAAAGATGTTAAGAAAAATTAATAAAAAACGGTCAATAATATCATTTTTTGATAATAACTATGGGTATCAAAAGCTAAATGTTTATTTTATTAGGCATTTAGGTCGCAGTGTCACACATTCAATTTAATACTACAACATAATATATTTTAATTTAAAATGAATAAAATAGTCCATATACAGTTTTTGGGTAACTATGGGGTTTATTGAGTGTAAAAAAGTATCTACATAGGTAAAACTACAAAAAATCAGATTAAACTTAGACATTAAACTAAATTTTTATATTTTATAGTGAGTATAAGCTAACCGCCAAACAAATGTTAATCGATCTTATTTCAGCAATAAACCAGTAGATACAATTTGATTGTGCGAGAACACTAATTATAAAATAATTAAAATAACATGTCGAATAATTGAAGAGCGCCCATTTTTAAAACGGGTTTTTTTTTAAAAAAACAGCGGGATAACGTGTCGTGATATACATATTACATAGGTATTATATTTTAAAAGGGCTTTGCTAGATTCTTCGGATCGTAGACAGGGATTTATCTCGGACCATTATTTGTTTAATTAATTTAGCATCTTAGTATAATCGTATATATACTCTTATACTTCATAAAGGAAATTTGTAAGCCGAGCACTCTTTCACGGCACAACTGCACCAGGCTGAGCGCATTATATAAGCAATTCGAAAAACGTAGGTACTTGACGTAATTACTCGGTTATTTCATTTAGTATGAAACAAACGTATACGGCACATTTATAAAGTATATTATATTCAACTTAAATAAAACGTTTTCTCACGGTATTAGACAAAATATTAATAAATACAGTGGTTTGTTATTTGTGTTATATTTAAATATTATGAATTATTTGAATATTATTAAGTATAAATTAATATTTCTAGACTTTGAAATCATATACCTATATTTTTGATACTGATTGGAAGTTAAACTTTAAACTTTCAAAGTATTACGTAAACATTTTTTTTAGATTTTTACACGTGTTATTCGAATATTTAAGTATATAGAAAAAAAATAAATAATTAAAAAATAATTCCCATAAAAAATTACGATTTTCATATTAATTCATCGTAGCGAAGATACGTTAAAATCAAATCGTATTGATATGTTTATAAATGTTTGAGCAGCTTTAATTACGTAAAATGTAAAAATAAAATATAAGTAGGAACCTATTAAATACAAACTCAAATACTAAATTACTGTTTTATTTTATAATATTCACCTTTTTGAATATACTATTTTTCTATTTTATGAGCTTCAATATTTTTGAATTGTATTATATATTTTTGTATAAACTTATAGATAAAATATATTATAATTAATAATAATATATATGGAATTATCTATTTTCTATAACCTATATTGCTTTCTGATCATAACTAATATTTTAAAAACAATTTTAATAGTTATACTAGGTAGAGATCAGCATTTTCTTACACTGTAATTTATCACAAATAATAAAATAAATATTTATGCTCAGTGATCTATATTTTTTAAAAGAGTGATTATAATATGTGCCACATAAAAATTCTTGGAATACTTTTTTAGCCTCTTTGAAGAGGTTGATTAAACCTATAATATCAATTTTAGTTAAGATATTTCAATATCCTTGAAAAAATTTATGTCTCTTAATTCATAACAATAACCTATAACATCGATATCAAGAATTTCAAAATTTAAGAATTAGCGTTATAATTTGAAGCCTCTTGTATGAAGTAGGTATGCACCGATCAATTTAGTGGATGTAGAGAGTCGTTTTATACTACGTTTTCTACTAGTTTCACTACTGCAAATCTAGGAAAATAACTGGTATGTATAGTTAATTCTTTTTTTTAATTTAAATTAATTTCTCAATCTCAAATTTTTTTTTATTTTTTTTTTCAACTAGTTCATGTCAATTTTTGGTCATGCTTTGTTTTTTTTTTTTTTTTAATCTATATCCTTTTTTGCTTTTTTAAAACAATCGTATGCTCTTTTAGTTGCTTATTATGCTTTAAAATCCAAGCCCCAATGATTATAATTTAAATTATTTTAATTCTCTCCACTTCTTCGAGTTTGTTTATAATATTACCTTTAAGTATTATTAATAAATTACCTGCTATTCCATTACCTCTGAATGGATTTTTCTATAAATCCTATAGAAATAAATACGCTTATATATACAAAAAATACGATACGTTATTATTTAAATGTAGATATCCACATAAAAATATATATATCGAGAGAAGTTACAGCAGTAGATGACTGAAGTTTTAATCTAAGACGAACTAATATTGAAACGAACATGTTTTTATCTAGATAAGTCTCAACACTGTTTATAGGAATTTGACTATAATATCGTGTGAGTACTCGCGTCTAATGCACGGAGAGTGCGTCAAAGAGTATATCAAAGTCGACCTAAAGTCAGCTTACATTTGGTGCAAAACTTTTTACTTTACCGTTCGTAGACCCTCAAGCTGTCTCTTTAATCCGCCGGATGACAGTGGTTACGCGAGCATTCAAAGTTTTGTTACTAGCTGTTTGCGTTATTTTTGGACAAAGAGTGAACATTTTGGCGGTTGTGTAGCAAAACGTACATAATAATATATTGCACTCAAAAAGGTCTACACGCGAGCTTGTTCACAATAAGATTATTACCCGCAGATTTTGTCTAGTGTGTTTATGTTGTAGTGGCCTATTTTATACAGACGAACCGAATATGTATCAAACATCAAGAAACATTAAAAAAAAAAAAAAATCAGTTTCAATATATAAATCATATAGCTTAAATATATCGGCTATAATATTATTAGAGCATGTTTATAATTTATCCCCAAAAGTATCACGGAAATAAAAATATTAAATGCTCTCAATTTGTATCTAAAATGTGTAAATAATAATTATCATAATATTATGGTTAGTTCGTATAAAATAAAATACTGCGCGTTTAAGTTAAGTTAAGTTAAGTAGGCATATCGCAGATAACAAAAAAATCTCATTCTGCATAAATAAAATATTCTATATAGAATAAACTAGATTATCGTGTAAATGCGAAATATTAAATATTCCACGTATTGTTAATTGTTATACATAATTAATATTTCATATTATTTTTGTATTTTAACTCATACATTTATTGATGTTAGGGTAAATCATTATTCATGATCACGGTAGAAATGTTTGAAAATTTCTGGTTAGGTTCTTAGAGTTAAATACTAGGCTAATAGAGTCTAGACTGTCTAGAGTTTAGAGTGATTCTTTTACCGTTCAATGTTCATTAATTAAATCTAATAATTAACTTTACTTGCTTTGGTTAGTGGGAACTTCGATTTCACTTTTGATATAAATTAGTTTAGGTTATGGTCAGTGCTTGGTAAAACAGATCATCTATAATTAACGGATAATTAAAGTTTAGTAAGGCCATATCAATAACTTAAAGTTCATAAATTCCAATCAATATAACATTGATATTAGTTAATATTATACTATAATATATGTATTCTGTGACTTCTGAAATCATTTCGCTAGTCTCACAAACATTTTTTCTGCTTTATCTATCTGTGTCTCCAAAATCGTTTTCAATTATGTCCACCAAAGATTTTACATTAATATTTACTACATTGTTTTCACCACATTCTCAGCCTTTTAAACAATCTTTTCTTATCGGATTTTGTTTCAGCACCTTGTGCAGTATTTAGTAATTTTTGGCTTCTCCTGCAGCCCAGCGCTGTCATAGTTTTCGATAAAATCTTTTTTCGTCTGTAAATTATTTTTAGCTTTTTGCCTTTCCTCGTTTTTACTCGTCGGCTATAATTTCAATGTAATACAATAATAATTAAAAATATATTTTATAATTAATAAAAATAAATTCTGTACAATGGTTGAATTTTTAATCGTGGGCATGTTCAAACTCTGTATACCTACTGCCATCTTGAAATTTAATTTAAAATAAATAAATAAATGAATAATAGTGTCACTTATAGTATTTTTTTGTCAAAATTGTAGATTAGGATTAAGAAATATTGTTTTTTTTATGATAAAAAAATCATTCTATTATTTTAAAGTTTTTTAATCGAATAATTTTTATGTTTTTCATTCTAAATCTGTTGCATAACTGTATACAATCAATGTAATATTAACAAATGAATATGTATAATATTCATTATAGCAATATGTATCAACTCGCGCTCATCATGTTATATACTTTAATAGAACTGTATTCTAACATGATCATGTCTGCTGTGACTGCTGAAATATGTCACAACGATTATATATAAACTGATTGTGTACAAATGCCACGATAATACGTATTTAAAATGGTCAAATGTCTTAGTGAAATTCATTGATAATAATACATAAGTGTTAGATTGTTTATTATTTATTAGGAACATTTTTTTGTATATTTATTATTTTTAATTTAACTTGAATCAATATTTCTATGGAATGGAAATAAAATCACCTTAAAAAATCAGTTAAAATTTGTTGTACGATTTCAGATATATTTTGAAGCTTAAAACGAATTATTTTATAGTTAAAACTTATGCATTATACAAATTTAAAAATGGTTCTTAGTTTTTAAACCAAATTTAAATAATAAAAAAAATGTAATTAATTAATACCTCTTACCAGGTAAAAATAAAAATTTGAATTAAAACAAAAACGACGTAATTCTTCAGAGTGATTTTTTAAGTGTAGCTATCCATTTATTTTTTGGCGAGGTTATAGTGGTTACTTAGTTTATCATTATTATTCCGACACAAAAAGTCTGACGCACTTTATGAACAGCACTTAATATATTTTATAGTGGATAATTTATATCATAATATATATGAATGATTAGAAAATGTATATTTATTTTCACGTCTATGGAAGTTAAAAAATGTTTAACAATCAAGATTTCATGAAATATTTCAAACACACGTCTTTAAATTTGATTAAGATTTTTTTTTAATTACATATGATATATTAATTGAAAGTTTAAATTATTATAGTTTTTCTAAATAGAGTTTGCACTCTTTTTGAGTTCGAATTAGAATCACATTTTTCTATACAATTTTTAACTCATACTTACTGTTTATTTGGATTAAAAATGTATTGGTTAATTTATAATATTGTATATAATATGTACGTATTTATTGTTTTTTTTTTTTTACTGGTAATCTATGGTTTTTAAAATTTTAATGTGATTGGATATAATTTATTCAAACTTTTATGCTCTTACCAATTCACCAATTTTTAAGAAAAACATTTTTTTTTAAAACTAAGTTATTTGAAAAAAAATAATGAAACTCAAGCTCAAATAGAGGATTATAATATATATTACATATAATTTAAATATTATATTGTACCTACTATTCTAAGAGGCTATATTATATCGTGAATTTCGTATAAAATAATTGTTGAATACCTAGTGTTACAGTAAATCGTGACATTATATAAAATCAAAATTTGGTCACAGATCCCACCGTAGGATTTTGTTGTCATTTTTTATTTAAATGAAAAACTCCAGTTTAAATAACGTCAAATATTGAATGCAAAGACGACGAGATCATGTACCGTCAAACAATTTTCGGTATTCAATTTCAGTAGTTATCCATCATTCTAGACATTCCACCGACTGTATGGTTTCGGGATTATTATATCTTGCGATCAATGGTTTTTGATGACATGTTTCTAGCTTTCGCCGGATTTTTTATTTTTTATTTGGGATCAACACTATTTAATCAGTGTCCAGTGTCGAAATGTGTATGTATATAATATAGAATAGGTGGAATGATGATCATTTCTTTAGAAAGAAACAGAGAGGTTCAATCAAATCACTTAAAACACACCAAAACGATTATTGAATTTTAGAACTACGCATTAAAGGTGGATATATTTATCTCCCTTAGATATCTGACTTTTTTCTCTTTCTTTTCGCTTTTGTGATTTATTCATTCACATCAATATTATTGTTTTTCTAACATCAGAAATTCGACACAACCCTAACAACACTCAGAGTTTCGCTTAGATAATGTGGTACCTTACTGAAACTATACTTATTGTACAACATACTTTACGTAATAAAATTGCGATTTACCGATCATCGTAATAATATCAAACGTACGTAGGTGTGTTAGAGACACATTAACAGAAGGAACTATATTATAGAGTTACCTTACGATCGTAATATTATCTTATACAAATGATCGACATAATTTTTTATTGCCAAATTATACCCTGCGATAGAACAGTACCAATAATCTACAATTTCTACTAACAGAAACTTTATATTATTGTTATCAGAAATTACACTGCGCGTAAAAACTTAATCGGAAAGTAGATAATATAATAGCATATATATGTTTCAGATACCTACTTATAAATCGGTATTTTGTATTACTGCAAAGGCATGACTATTGTAATTATACCTGCAGTTGTATGTGGAATGAGTTATGTACGTTGTGTATTATGTGCAGTCGAAAACGTTAACCTTCGTCGTAAATTAAGTCGCCCGAAGGCGAAGGAATACACATAATATATGCTGTAGGTATATACCTATATAATAGGGATAGATAGTGGTAATGTATTGGAAAATCGGTGGTTGGAATTAACCTGCAGCAATGCGTGTGCGTATCGGTCGAGTTCTGTACCCGTGCAACACTGAAAATATCAAAATTTCACGTAAAGGATGATTTTTGTACTGGACATAGGTACGTAGAGCAGTATAATAATTAAGGGGGGTTTTTTTTTTTAGTTTTAAAACATGACTACTGTTAAATAACTTCAACGGTAGTCGTTGTACGGAAAATCATAGAACGGTATGAATAATACGTTTAAAAAATCAAAAAAATTCGATTGTGTTCAACGAAATTACTGTCCAGTACACCTTATAAAAAATTACTTTTCCCATGTGTACACACAGGACATTGAGCTGGCGTATTGACGTGACGGCTATGAGAAAGGAAGCGTCGATCAAGCGCCGCCGTCACGTATTGCAACGGCCACCGACGTTCTAATATTTTTGGCACACGTGTGCGGCACAATATTATTGTGACGTATAACAATATTGTTATTGCTTATTTGTGTGTACATACCTATGAAAATCGTACTTACGCGTGCTATATATTATGCACTACATGACGTAGGCACATGTAATATATTAGTGATATGGTGTGGGGTGGATTTTATTTTATTGACTCTGTAGAAAAATGGTGTGTTATTCACGCTCATATAACTGCATATTATTAATATTATAATATATTGTACAATACGTGCCGTGGAAATGACTTAGTCGCGAAGTTTTTTTTTTCACCGTGCCATCGTTTTCAAACGCTGTTTTCGTGTACATTTCATTCAGGTGTACATATTATTATCATGATATGATGATTATAATATATTATTATAGGTTCCAGTGACACTGCGCCTAAGCTTATGGGTAAGTCAGATTATGGTAGTTAGTTTAAAAGAATTAGGCCAGATACAATACAATAAAAATAAATATAAATATATATTATAATACTATATGCCATTTCCCACTTCGTTTTTCACTAAATTTATTATTATTATTTTTAATCTAGTTATCTTATAAAATTTCTGGGATAGAATTTTTAATTCTTAATGAAGCTTTCTTGAAAACGACTTCTTACATTTTTAATTTAATAAAGTTCAGTGTGATAAACACTTTAACATTTTTAATATTAAAAATTTTAAAATACAATTTAAAAAAGCGGGCAAGTGGGTACCGCTCTGCTGTAAATTAGGTGCCGTGTGGATTACTATTATACATTATAGGAGCGTTAAATTTGAATCCAATGATAATTATCATTGTATACGATTCTGAACGAAGATGATTTGTCAGTCAAGGATATAATTTTCAGTGATTGGTGAAAAAGGTTGTTTATGTTTTAATGGCCTAAATACATCAAAATATGAGTTTTTTTTTTATAATTATTATAAGCTAATCTTATGGAAGATCGTGTATTAAATTTTTAACTCTTAGCTACTTATACAAAAATTTGTATGAATTATATCTACAAAATAATTTGCAAATATTCATGGTTTTGACGAATTTTCGTCAATATTTGAATTTCAAATACTAATAAAAAAAAATTGTGCTTATGTATTCTTATAATTTTTTAATCACTATAGAAAGAACTTATGATGAACTTTGTATTAAATTTTCTTCAGTATTTTGATTGGAACAAAAATTTTTATCGACACTCAGAAAATTTGAAAATTTCAGTTGTCTATAAATAGCTCAAAAAAGTCAAAATATTTTGAAAAATAAATCATGAAAAGAAAATGCCAATCATAATAATCGGTAAAATTTTCAAGTTTTTACGACTTATAGTTTTTGAATTATAACAAATATTTAAAATCGTTTAAGGATAAATCATTATCGTTACGCTATTTCGTAAAAATTTAAAATTTAAACGCACTTTAAATTTTTCCTATAATGATGCTTCAAGTTTTCTCTATAAATACTTGAAGGAAAACTTATGGAAAACTTAGTGTTGAATTTTTAATCCTTAGTTATTAAAACAAAAAATTTTCAAGTGTTTTTGGTCATCCAAATTTTTTTTATCGACACTTCAAAAAAATATTCTCATAAAAATCGAAAATTTCTATGATCTATAAATAACTCAAAAAAAGTCAAATTTTTTTGAAAATTTTACTGTATATAGATAACATTTACATAAACCTTTGGTGAAAATTTCAAGTATTTACAATGATTAGTTTTTGATTTAGAACCATATAAAAAAATCGATTTGGTCGAAAACTGGTTTTGCGTAAAAATTTCCGTTTTTCTGTTACTTTTTTAGGGTTTTTCCTGACGCTTTTGAAAACTATTGGAAATTTTGACCCCCCAAAGTACCAACTAGATTCACTTTCCTATCAGAAACAGGGCCCAATTTTTAAAATCAAAGCACTTTTACTGCTCCAAAATGTGGTGACAGACAAAAAAAAAAAAAAAAAACACACATTGTAAAATCAATACATTCATTACTTCGTTCAGAATCTAAAAGTTGTTTTAACATTATAACTTCCAAGGAGAATCCAAATATTTTTAAAAGTTTTTTTCAGATTATTAGAACACACGGTTGTTATAAAATTAACATAATTTGGCAGAAAACAAAGCTGAAAACTAATCATATAATAATATTCAATTATTATATTGAAATAGGTAATATTTAATTATATGTTCGATAGGTACAATTGTAATAATACTAGTTAACAAATGATTTTTTTTGATCGACAATATAGTGATGATAGTAGATATTATTACGAATAAAACTGGTGCTAAAATTATAACTTATGTGTAAACAATAAAATTATATCAAAATTAAAACGACGTTCAATCTTCATCGTTTAATAGTAATATTTAAGTAGGTATAATATAATATTTAAAATTTTTGTTTAAGAGCGTTTGGCAATAAACTATAATTATATGCAGCTGGATCATTAATAAAGTAAGGTAGAAAAGCATAAAATTATTAATTACTTAAGTTAGTATTATACTATTATGTATATTGTACATTATATTATAATATGCATAATGTAATCGAGATTGCCCATCGCGGACGTAGGAGTGAAACGATTAACTCTAATTTTATTTTTATTTGAATTTAGCGTTATTACTATTATATTTTTTTTACAGTTATTACGACCGGATTATATACTTACCCGATAATGGAATTCATATAATGCGGCGAGGTGTGTCTTGTACATCGAATAGATATATTTTTTTTTTCCCCATAGGTTTCTTGTCGTCATGTATAATATTGTAAAAATTAACATTTTTTTTTTATGCATGACGACAAATTTAAATAATAACGATTCTTGTAAGCGTTTTTGACTTTAGGGTTTTATCACAATTATACAAATATAATAACTAGATTTAGTTAATTATTATAAGAGAAAAATTAAAATATCTTTTAAAAAATATGGGGAAATGTTTTGAAATGCATTTCTAATTCAAAAAACTGTATTTTAAAAATAGTGCAGTTAACCAAACATTTTAGTGTATATTAAATTTGTCCTTCACTTTGCCCCCCCCTCCCCTGTAAAAAATATAAGCTTGTAAGGTATCTATGTGTGACTTAAGAAAAATTACTATATTTCAAAAGCTTTTAATATTTTCTTGATACTTGCTAAAGTTTTTTGTTTTATACATTTCTTCATAAATTAGTATATTTGTGAGAAAATGTTATTTGAAAATAATTTCAGGGCTTAATTGTGAACTATTTACTATTTCATTAAACAATAAGTGTTTCATTAAGGTTTTCAAATAAAAATGATGCCTTGTCGTTGTCTATCAGTAAATATATATTTGGATTGTACCAGAAAATGACAAATAATAGTGATGAAAAAATAAATTTGTTATTAAAAATGTACCTATTAATAATTACCGGAATATACTGCAGTGTTTTGTGGTAGATCGAATACACAGTTACTCAGTTACTGTTTGTTTCATAGTTGTGTATCATTTGCGTAATATGTTTTCATGTCTTTGTCCTCATCTATAGATTTAGTATAATTATTGATTATAGCCCATTAATTATGGGTTGAGTTTTTCGAATTTCTGTTTCATATTAATTAATTAAAATGAAATTCTACTTGGTAGAATATAAAAAATAATAATAATAAAAAAAAAAAATCCATCAACTCGATAACCACTCTATTGTACAAAATAGGTGTCGAGTGTACCTTATCCTTGAGTATGTCACTACTCATTGTAATGGATGCGTTAAACTTAAATTCAATGATTCATTGTTTACGATGAAAAACTATTCAATGATAAGACGATATAACTTTTTGCCAATCGAGGTTTGCTACCTACCAAAAACCTTCATCGAACTTCATGATTAGGACATTTTTTCTAGAAAAAAGTGTCTTCGGGTACAAAAATAGATATTATAAAAAACACCATCATTGTAAAATCAATACATTCTTCGCTTCAGGAGAATTTTAAATCAGTGATTTATTACTGATATTACTTGCACGGATTTATCATCTAACAACATAATGTTTACTGAAAATATATTTTATACTCGTACATAACTGAGGTCAAATTCGCTGTTAACACTGTCTATAATATATCCACAAAATTCAGGTAATCGAAATTAATTTCTCGTGCGTTACAAAAAAAAAAAAAAAACGGCTCACGACTCGCGTCCGTTTTATATCGTCGTGTATTCACGTGCGCGAATTCAATAGGAAATCGTCAATGTAGGTCATTATATGTATATTAACACAATTATTATAATGGCTGACGCTTATGACGATGTACAATTTATTAGTATTATAAATAGGTACAAGCAATTTTGCTCTCTTGCAGTGTTCCAAGTGAGGCCTCTTCAGTGGAAGTGTATTGTTCTACGCGCCAACGATAACAATAAATAATAATGTAGTCTCCGGAAGTCTTGTTTATATCACATTAAGTTTTGTGCTGTCGGTTACTTGCACTCGAACGACGAGGATTGTCGAGTCTACGAATTCGTCGTACCCATACCGCGTGCACAATACACGCCACATCGACACAGAGTCTGTTTGACGATTATCGAGTGTTGATAAACAAATACACGCGCGACGACGACCGCTCAAACAGATATTATATACGTAATATTCGACAAAAACGAATATAAACGGAAATCGAAAGGCATACATCATTCGTATTGACGTTTTCGACAGTTTCCGCGAGTATAGGCAGTAGGCACCCGTTTACCTGCTGCTATTGTGAGCCTCATGAGGCATGTCGAATTTTTTTTTTTAATTTATAAAAAAACGAGTAGGTATAGATGCCGCGGAAAAGAAAATAGGAAATTAATTTTTAAACTATTATTACATATTTTCAATACTGAATTGCGATTTTATCCGAAAGTTATATTACGCTTATAATAAGATCGAAACTTTATACTTTTTTTTTCAATTCGCCCTCAGCTGTACACGTATCATTCCACGGTGAAATTTCATGGTAACAGTAAGTTTTTCACAAAACTTTTCCGATTGCGTGGAGGATTTCACATTTTCGTTTCGACCTGAACTTATACGCTCGTTCTTTTTCATTGTACCGGGTGATCGTTACTCCTCAGTAAATACACGTAATATTTTTAAACATTTTTTTTATCGATATTTTTGAAAATTATCTTAACGTACAATTTTTAAATATAATATTATGAAAATCTATAGTTTATTTTGTTATATTTTATAAATAAAAATCTATAAAATAATATTTCACTTTGAAATGAAAAATGAAAATCGTACTTTATAATATAATTTAATGTGTTTATGAATTTAAGAAACTATTTACAATAAAAACAATTAATGAAAATAGTACAAACAATTATTTTCAAAAATAAATGCTTTTCGAGATAAGGAGTATATTTTACCGTAAAAATAATCACCCTGTACAATAATTTTTATATGAGTTTTGCGCACGAGTCAAAAAACCGTGACGCTTAACGAAACCGTCCATGTAATATTTTTATATGACATGCGAGGAACGATCAGTGCTACGTGATATTTCCCAGGTGGAAACTCTTATAAAACAATACCAATAAATATAGATATCGGCATATTGTCGTATCAAGTTGTTCGAGTCGTAAGTGGATTCTGTAGAAAACTGTAAATAACATGTTATTATACAAGGCGGTTCTTTTTATCACTAAAACGGCAATTTTCTAGGCGAATTTATGTGCTTTTGAAAATATAAAAAAAATTATTTATAGTCGTGATATCGATTTTTATCGTTATAATTTTTTTTTATAAATGACCACAAACAATTTTATTTTACACAGATGATTGAAAATGACTTGAGTGAACGAAAATTACAGAAGTAGGCATCAGACAATATGGAAAATTTTCATGTACGAACATGTGTCTCCTGCGATAGCTTATTCGGACCATCGTACACTGAGTAGTACTGACTATCGGTCAAATGAAGCAAAAATATATATTTTCTGAATCGATGGTACGTAACGTGAAAGTAACATAATAGATACGCATTGCCGCAAACCTTTTACATTTTTATTGATGGTTAAATTTTAACACTGTTGATGTTATTCACGGACACGAATGAACAATAAAAATAAGTATATAAATATATAAAATACTTTATACCGTATTATATGCGAAATAACTTGAGATAAAACTTTATTACAACTTTAAAATGTAGATTTTTAATTATTTCCATAGACCGTTAAAAAAATGTATAACCTAGTTTATACGCGCGTAACACCTATTAATTTTAATAACAGTTATAATTATAATTATATAAAAACATATTTATTTTTTTACATTACACCGAGAGTTATAAGAACTGATTGTGTTAAGTACCAAGTATCGTGTGGCGCGCATAATATACCAATTATATACTATTAAATCGTATTTTTTACGTGACATGCGAAAACAAAACAAAAAATTGAATTAATAAATCGAAAATTTAAACAAACAAATAATTAAAATCATAAATTAGTCCAGAAAGTCATTTTTTGTACACTATTCAATAAATAATTTGAACCTGTATGAGAGTACGTAGTTGATTGATTGATATTTTAATTAAATTTTAGAATTATTAAATTTAGGTACAACGATATTGGTCAAAATAATTATAATAATTTTTTTTAGAATGACAATAATATGTTAATGTGGAACATGTATGTATACATCATACGCGTATTCGTTTTCAGGTAAACTGCAAAACGTAATTTTGTTTTTATTTTTGAATAGTCAATAAATTATTCCGTATACGTATGGTAAACTAAATACAGTGAGCTATCCCGAACTTCTGTTTTCCAGTGATTGTAGTTGTAACAATGTAACTATGTATGCAAAACGCCAAAACTGTGACCCGCTTCTTGTAAATTAGCGTCCACTGATTATAGTGAATTTTAACGAATTTGCTTACGTAGTTAGCTTAAAAAGTCGAAAATGAAATTCAACGACGGTAGTACAATATTTGATAAAACAATTTTGGTATTCAATTTTAGTAGTTGTAAGTATAGTTATCTCATAAATCATTAAACTACTTAATATTTTATACATTTTTTTATGATCACTATTGGCATATTTAAAATGTTAAATATAAATAGTAAGAACTAAGCTCTACTCAAAAATAATACGGTGATTTATTGATATACTTTATAATTTAAAAATAATATAAATATAGTTTTGGGTGCTTTGATAAAAACGAAATGACCTATACTGAGTTTATGTTTTTAGTCATCACTGAGAACATATTTTATACCAAAATATGTAACGTACTCGTAAATACTTACTATTCAAAAATCCTAAATATTTCGTTCTCATTCATGATTACATTGTATGTATTATTTGAAAAACAACCAAAATCCAAAGTATTCATAATGTGAATATACCGTAAACGTTTGATACATTTTCAAGATATATTTTTTACAGAGAAACTAAACATTATAATCCATTTCAATATCGACGTACAATTATGCTGTTTTACGAATTCTCAATTTCTGAAGGATGCTGTTGAAATAAAACGATGGTAACTATCGGTATGTGCGGTAAATGTTATCTTGGGTAATACTTTAAATATTATACGCAGATAAGTATCTACTTGTGTTGTTGTTTGTTTAAAAAAATAATTTAACACGCCGTGCTATTTTATCTCTATTTCAAAAATATTAATTGTAATTTCCATTTTAAGTTTGTATAAACAACTTTAATATTTCTTCTTACTTCTGAGAAGAAATGTACGAATATATATAGTCTTGCTCTTGGTCTAAATTATATAATTAGCCGGTCGCGTTTTTAATTAGGTTTATGCGTGCTGTCGAGCGCTGCTCAGAATTTAAGTAAACCTTAAATAGATTTTTAACACGGAAACTTGCGAACGCGGACGTTAGTTTTGGTCATGAAACAAATTCATAATATTATATACGTGCTAAGAATCGGAAACGGCTGAGTACAATAAACAGCGCTAAGTATTTATAAAAAACGAATCAAACATCTTAATTCAATTAGCGAAAAATTTAACGTCGATATTAATTACTTAACACAAAGTTAATATCTCAATGACGTGTTTCCTCGAGGAGAAACTTTGCCGATTATATTTTAATTACTCAATAGTGTAAGATATTCAATCATTAATACCGAATCGCGTGTTCCAATTATCTACACACACACACACACACAAAACATACATATACACAATACATATATAAAATTAAAGAGAAGTATATCGTGATTAAATTAAGGTTGTTGTGATACGGAAACGAGTTCAGATTTACAAACTGAACTTTAATATAATAAACGATATCATCACTATTATTGTTACACAGATACACGATTCTATGTACTGGCGTGATAGGAGATAATTAATTTTACGAATTTCAATATTTTGTATCGCTTACGTCTTAAACATATTATATTTTTGTTCACATTGCTATACAACAGATGTTATACGCAGTATGATAATTTAATATTTAAGTATAAAAGATCATCCAGAAACACTTTGTAAAATATAACAGTGTATAATATATTTGAATAGCGATAAGGTCCAAAAATAAACTATTTTATACTGTAGTTATATAATTGTGAACGAGACATATCGTTTTACGACTGATAATAAAAATATTATTATAATATAATATTTACATATTATATAAAAAATTATTTAAAACTGGCCGTGTTACGATGAAATCGCTTAATGTCTTGTTCCTGTAAATCATCGCTAAAAGTTCAAATCACTATTACGTAATCCTTCTTCGTACGTCACTCTTGTTTTATTTTTATTTTTTGATTTTTAACGATAAATCATTATCAAAATATAATATAATCGCCATCACTCATCTCGTACCGCGTATCAAAATAAGTCTATATATAGGGATACATACATTATAGATTATTGTGATGCGATGATTGTATCTTTATGATGAGTTCATAATATGATATTCTGAGTAGTATTAGTAAAACATGTTCTGCTGCGATTATTGAATACTTATTTTTTTCATATATATTTTATTTTAAGAGTCATGCAGGGTGTTCTATATAAATGCAGTATTAGCGGGAGCCAAACTCTTTTAGATACAAATTCTGGTCGAGAATAAGTGTTTTCTTTACCGAAAATTGCATACCAGAACAAAACGTGACTGTCTTTATCGTCAAGCATTACAAATGTTATCTTTAATAGATATTAAGTTTTAGGAAATAGAATCTGAAAAAAGTAAAATTTACATAAATAATGCATTTTTACTTACTTACTTATTATAATTGAAATAATTTAATTACCTCCTTCTATCATACCAACCAACCTTTTTACTAGTTTATGATTGTAATCATAAAATTATTATTATTGTATTTCTTGTATTTAATTTTCAAACTATAAAATTGATGTTTGTTTATTTTTAAAAAAAAAAACATTATTTTACGATCACTTTAATGATATAGGGATAAAAAAAAAATAAAAAACAGTATAGGAAATTGTTACTGTATTATAATATTTTTGTTGTCATTACATCCTGCAAAGATATCACATATAACGTACTAACGTACCTACGTTTTTCTAGTCTTCACATAAAATAATTGTATAATAATTTTGATAACTTAACATTAAAATAAGCTTAGGTACACAATATATATAATATATCACCTGTCAGATTCACAAACGATATTGGCTAAAATGTAATTCTGGTAGTTGACATGTGGGTGGTTACTAACGTGAATATAATTGTGTAATATTTTGACTGTTTGTATGAAAGTCTTTGTACAACATGATAATGTAATGTCTTAGTAAATTTACATCTGATCGATTTCAAACAGAACAAAAAAATTAAAAATAAATCTTACAGTTAATGTTCGAAACGAAATTGTAAAAAAAAAACTACGTACGATAGGTTAGAAAAGGGATGAATGGTATTAACTAGTCGGAATGCGATTTTTAATATTATACTAAATAAATAAGATTTACAGTAAAACAAGTCTATATTATGTAAGGTTAAAATATAATCAAAATTTTGAAGAAAAAAAAACTAAACATATTAATAGGGGTGAAATAATAAACCACATAACAATAAAGTGCAAGATCCAAGCTTCCACGGGTCATACATATATAATATATTTGTTCGGAGAAATTTCGAAATTTCTTGAATAGTAATTCTTTTTTTTTTTATGACAATAACATTTTATAATATAACGGTCAGTTAGTCTTACACGGGTCAGCGATCATATAGTTTATTTAACGATTTAAGTAGTCGGATACGAGTATGAATTCAAAATTCGTGATCATGATTCAATCATTGTCATCACTATATTATATCTATACTAAAATATTAGCATTCACTTTTGCCTATTTACTATTAACGACTTGGTCAAATGTATGTGTTGAATAAATATATACAAATCAATAATAATGTTACTACGTATTTAGTGAATAAATACAATTTCAATACGGTGCAATGTTTATTGGCCATATTAAAATGGCCAACGCTATAATATATTTGTGGTGGATCCTATAATAGGTATCTCCCAGGGTGTTATTGCTTCTACTTCATAAGCCATTTGCAGCCTAGTAATTTAATTTATTTTGTTTTTACCTTGCCCACATACTTATATTAGTTGTATTTTACATGCGAGTACATTTTAGGATAGTAATTTTCTACAATAAGTGTTGTGCAGCCATATTCCGATGATAATTAATTACTCTGTAAATGTTTAAAAACAGCTTAACAAATACATATTATATTCGACCTTTTTTTTTCAGATTATACAGGTAATTTATATGATTTTATGTTTTAAAAATATATTAAATTGTTATTAATCATTATTGTTGATTATAAACATTGTAATATTAGTATTTATAAACAATGCCATTATATTATTTGAATTTTTACTACATTTATAATTATTAAAAATGTTAAAAATTGCTATTAACAGTTTTCAGATGGTTAGGTTAGGTAAGGTTACCTACGTAAATAATAGAATTTAGTTTCTAGCCACTAGTTAAACTTCAAGATTATTACAGGAATATATTAAAATATTCACAATATTCTTTTGAAAAATATAACACCCCCCCAAAAAAAAAAAAAAAATAAATAAATAAATAAAACTAAGATTATATCTGAATTATTTAAGTAGAAAAATATATTTTTAAAGTTATATTTTGTAGGTATTTAAGATGTATAGAATGTAACTATTTAAGTTTGTGTATATTTTGCCCAAGCTTAAAAAAATTTACTCTGGATGATTTTCAATTTTCGATGTTAGTGTAATTTCATATTATAATGTTATGTTGATGAACTTATAACTTATAAGTCATTATCGACATAAATAGTTTTGATTATGTAAATAGTTGAAATTAAATTTTAACTATTTTGGAAATTCCACTGTATAATGCTTGTAATTCAGAAAAAATTAAACAGTTTATATTTTTTTTGAATTCCAACAAAATAACCTAAATAGTTATTTAAAATTGTAAATGTCCAATTTACACAAAATCTAATTTCATGTTAGAACTTTTGACTATAAATTGACTCAGAACACATATACCAATCAAAACTATACATCTTTTTTACAAATAATACATATTCATTACTCTATTAAAAATCTATAACTAAATTTAACTTATTAAATTTGTATTAGCAATTTTATAAATAGTGCAATTTGCTTGTGCATGGTTAAATAAAGTAATATTTAAAATGTTTTTAATGTTTAGAAGATTGAACTTTATAATAACTTTCAGATAACGTTCTTATTTTTAATTGCGCGAGCGGTAAGAAAATATAAAATAATATAAGGGGTCCATACAATAATTTTAGTAAGAATACAAAAATTAAACCTCTTGTCATCAATACACATTGAAGAGTAATATATAAAATACATATGCCACTTAAACATTTTAAGTAAACTCAATTTAAAAAAAAGAGAGAATATTAAAAGATAATAAAGACATATCTTTATACCATATATATTATTCTACAAAATCTTCAAAATCTTCTATTGCTAACTAAAGTATTATATTTTTTTAAATCTAATTTCTAGTAATAAATCGTCAAAAGGTACTCTTAATGTAAAATTACCTTTGAATTCTGCAATTATGGACGACATTTTATTCAAATATAAATTTATTTTAATTGGTAGATCCTTTGTGGTCTCACATTGGCGAATTGTGTTAACTATTAATCAAAATGTTTCCTGTAATATTAAACAATTAATACATTGTAGTAAAAATATAATATAAATTATCGATAATTTAGAATAATAAAATGAATTATTTTTGAAAAAATACAAGAACTTTTTAATTTATCAATAGTAAGTTGGGTATAAAATTAATTGATTTTGAGACGAAAACAAAACCAACAAAAATATATTCTTTGACTAGAATCATTTTAGTATTTCACTAATATTACATCTAAAAACAATAATGAGTTTTATATTTATAGTTATATATTAAATATAATATTTTACATATTGCTTTAAGATATTATTATACACAAATAATAGCCCCAAAAGACTGTTGAGTATTGCATTTTATTAAAAATGTAAAAAACGACAATATGATTGTGTGTTATGAGTAGTAATAATCATTACGTTATTAAAATTATACACTATTGTAATATTTAAAATCCCGGTTAGCGATAAAAAATATCATAAAAATGTATAATAACATAGACAAACTTAATATATAATACAGTAAAGTAAAATATATTTAATCATCAAATCTTAATCATTATCCTTCCTATCAATTTATGAATTTTAAATTTTATTATTTATCAATTTGATTTTCTTACAATTAAACTTTTTATTAGATTTACAAAGATGATCTATTCTAAAACGTTATGTGGTGTAATATTATAAACTCTGTGATAATGTATTTTACGGGTAAATAGAAATAATTTTTAATAATATAGCAGTTAAATAGTAGTAGAGTAAATCGAGTAATTAGTTATTTGTTTTATACTTAAAAAATGTATATATGTTACAGACGTTACAGTTAGAGTTTTTAATCAGATAGTGTTTATAAAATAGGTGCCTAGGTAATATATGAAGTAACTAAAACGTGTAGGTGATGTATATAGTTTATACTTTAACTAGTTATTTTACAAATTATCTAGCATCACATCGTTAATGTGTCAAATTGTACAAAATATCATCACTGTTCACCGATAACGTTGGGTCGCCCGCGCGAAGTCTTATCTTTCATCTTGGTTCGGTCTATTCGTATCTAATATAAATTATCGCTATAGACTCCCAATAGGAAATGTGCATGTACGTTTTTCGTGTTACTTTCAGATTATCTAGTATAGTAATATCTAGTTTTATAGCCATGTGTGTTCATTTTGTTTGTGGGAAAAAATATGTTATTTTGTGCAACTCTAAATGCTATAGTAGCTTTGTGTGTACAAATAAATAATTCGATTTAATATAAATAAAATAATATAATCCATTTTAAATTCAAATGTATTGTATACTTCGACGAAAATCAAACTATTACTGCATAGAACAACTAGTATGATTTTCATGTATTATTTTGTAGTTTAATTAACAATTCGTAGGTAATTCATGAACTATCTAGCTAATACATAAAATAACGGAATTAAACACTAACTGTAACATACATACATAGTTAAAAATTTTCAACGAGCATTTTCAAGCTCGTTGAACAAGCCTAGGCATTTTTATCAACACTTAATCATTTTTTTTTTTTTAATTTCTATAAATAATTTACATTTAACATAAATATTTTAATGTGTTTAGAAATAGGTATTTTAATTAAAAGTGGAATGTTCCAAGTTTCTCCGTTCTCCTAATATTTTTGAATTACAAAAAATTCTAAAGTCGTTTTGATGAAAAATCGTTATTTTTCACTTGAATATTCAATTTCACATTTCCACCAACATTTGAATTTCCATCACTCATAAAAAATATTTGTGGAATTATGCTTAACTTTTTAGTTTTTTCTATAACTCTTGTGAGTGAAACTTATAAGAACCTTGTATTACATTTCAAACTTTAGGTATAAATATTTAAAAAAATGTATGAATTCTATACTACAAAATAATATTATCTCTGAAGTTATTTATTTTTAAGTTACAACAAAAAACATAAAGTTTATTTTTCCAAAAACTGGATTAGCATACAATTTATTGCAATTTAATTGCTCCAAAATATGACGGAAAATAAATAAAAACGTGTTTAACTTAAAATCGTTTCTATTGCACAGAAAAATTTGAATTACTAATTATGTTTTTAAAATTATGATTTAAAAAAAAAAAATATATATATATATATATCATTTAAGTTGCTATCATTAATTATCAGTTGCTAGAAGTGCTTAACCTTACGAAAAATTTGAAAACTCAACTAATTTTGTTTTGGTTGTTTTATAGTAGAGTATTCGATTTTATCGATATTAATTATTATAATTATGACGTTATAACATTAATTTTATCTTTGTTATTGTTTGGTCCGGGAAAAATGTATATAATCCAAAAAACATATTATAAGTATATTATGTTAAATCTTAAGAACACACATTATTGTAGAATTAATATTGATTTTTATGTAGAATAGTCAATATTTGTAAAATACGTAAACAACATATTATACTTATTGTATATCAAAGGAAAATTTAGCATATTTGTGTCTTTGACAAATGGAAAAGTCCAATTAAGAGGTACAATTTGATTTTGATACTATTTTGTTATTAATACTATCAACGATATTAATAATTAAAAATGAAAATAATTTACAAATTACTATAATTTATTTATCGTTAATATAAGAATTATACAATACTAAAATGTTTTGTTGGTGTTTGGTGACTAGGCATAGATAAGCGATTATGAATAGACGTATTTTTTATACTATGAAAATGTATCTAAATAATATATATTTATACAATACAATGATATTAATTAAAAATAATCACCACCTGCAATAACATTTTAACATAGATAGATTGATAGCCTAATTCATTAGGCTTTATTGTGTATTGTAATGAATGATAATTGTATATATATATATATCAAAATAATATTGAAAGTTTCATTGAAGCGTTTAGTGAGTTTGGAATCTTAAAATGAATCTGGTGCTTTAGTCTCGTGTCTTGAAACGTAGAAAACATCAACATAATATTGATATGAATACCAGTTTAACACTTACACCGTTCTCATCTTCCGGTAACCGTATAAATGTATCAGAAGTGTTTCTTTTGTGTCTAGAGTTACTACATTCGTGAAACTCACAGAGATATGTCTTTTCTTCTCCGAGTGTGTTATGTGACCATTATTGTAGCTATATGACTACGTGACTTGTTGCTGAAATTATAGTCCAGGAAGATATTTCGGATTAAATTATTTAACATTGAGCCTTCAACAATAAATCTAAGAATCCATAAGTAGATGCATAAAAATTAAACTGCTTATTATCAGTTATGATCGACATTTTGATTAATATTAGATAAAAACTTAAACTCAACAAAAAAAGAAGACGATTTTTATTTGTATCGTTCTTTATGAATTTTATACATTATTTTACCTATAATATACTAATTGATGCGTATTAACCTCGATGTAAAACAATATTGTTTTATTAGGAATATTATATTGGTTGGTAAAACAGCTTTATAGTTTTTATTTATATAGAGAGAGAATGAGTTCGTCTAACAACGATCTATGTATTTTATAGTAAAGAAAATGCACAGATATTTAGCTTCAAAAGTGGTAAAAAATTAGACCAAATCAATATTTTGGAGATTCTGATAAAATGTTTTTATAATGATTCGTCACAGATCAAGTTTTATCAAAAACTGGTTTTACATAAAAATTCTATTTTTTGCTAATTTGTTTTTTGTTATTCCCGATTATTTTGAAAAGGATTAAAAGTTTTTACTTTTTAATTCCTAGAGTGCCAACTAGATTCGATTTTCAATCCCAAACTATCCTTCAAATGGAAGAATGAAACATTATTGTTAGGTATGCTTCAAATTGTGATGAAAAACATCTCTCCGTTCAAAATAAAAAAACTGGTATGTATGTGATTATTTATTTTTTTAAGTGATTTTTTTATTTTTAATTCTATTTGTTTCAAATAACACAACTCATGTCTAGTACCACCTATGTCCTCTGTGTAACTATGTTTAGTGTGATTTTATTTTACATAATATACAAATCATGTAGGTATATTTAATATAGTAATATTACATTATTTTTTTTTTTTTTATGTTTCAAAGCGCATAACACTTTTTTTATGAGATTCGCATATATAGTATGCGAGTAGATATAGGTAGCTATATTATGTAACCTGCTTATGGTGAACGTTGTAAATGCGTCGTAAATATATCCAATAAAAGTTTCATCATAAATTTCCAATAAAACTAAGAAATTATAACTTTCTACCTACCTATAGCTGCATCATAATATTATATTGCTAACGTATTGTTATATTGTAATGAATAATAACTAATGAATTATAGGACAATAATTTTGTTATTGTTCGCAAATCAACTAAATTTATTAAAAATCAAATTTACATTTTGTACGTTAATCCTGCATCAACACTCTTGCAGTATTGTTGGTATAGCTGAATACATAACGACCCCAAACGTGTCACGTGTCATTTAAAATAAACAAAATAAATTTCGAATATAAATCCATTCAACTTTTCCATTCTTTATTGTGTACTACTTAACGACCTATAGTTGATATACCTATACCACGGATCGGAAACTTTCGTAGGAAAGAGACAATTTTTTTTTTAGTAAAAAAGAGGCACATAAATTTGATTTGAACATTAATTATTGAAAAAAACATTTTATTTCATTATAGATTTTAATATACACTATAACTTCACCACCAGTTAAGAATAAAATATATTGGCATCGGTTGAATTTGAGACTTACTACTGATAAATGATAATCTTTACCGGACCAATGTGCGTATTCTTTGGCAGCTATGCACGACATTAGATACATACTTGGTGTATTTTCAAAATATTATATGTGTGATTAATGTAAACCGTTCGACATTCAGTTGCGGTGTCACGTATTGTGGGTTTTTAGACTTTTTAGTAAGTTTAAATACGGCGTTATTGTGAGTTTTAGTAAAATTATGGTTTTTATTATGAGAGCTATCATGAGAGCTACATTAGGCTAGTACTTACATAGACATATTATTCACGTTAAAAAAAAAAAAGTGTATACAATTCTTGCAGTACCGAGAATTATTACCATAATCGTTGTATTAAAGTTATAAATAATGAAGAGCGTGGTGGAATATTAAAGGAATGCGAGAGAATGAGTAAAAAACGAAATTCAGATGGTACCTTTAAAAAATACATTTCTTTTAAGTGTTCTTAAAGAGAATGAAAAACTTATTGTTCGATTCGAAAACAAAATAAATTTTTTTCTTACTTATAGATTTGAATAATAAATGTCACAGTAATTTATTATTAACCGAGATAATGGAATAGGTAGGTATAGTATTGGACATACTAAACTAACCAGTTAATCAAGTTGAATTTGTTAAAAAAACAATACCAAAATATGTGTAAATTTACATTTTCTGAAGAGACCAAATAAATGAAAGTTACAATTGGTACTTGAACATCAAAATTTTTTTTTTAACATCAGAATTATCATTACTTTTTATTAGGCACATTATTATTACATTATTCACAGATTTAATAGATGCAAAACTATATTATCCAAACTTAAAACTTGGATAAAAAACTGCATTAGAAATACATATTAAGGTGCTAGTAGAAAGAAAATAAGACTTGGTGAGCACGAACAAATACAAAAATAATTTTCATAGTTAGATGCACATAGAGCAATGTTCGAAAAGAATGCGTTTGTAAATGTGAATGCACATTTATTGCGTTAGCATTTATATTTAGTGAATGACATTTTTTTTTATATATAAATTAAGTATGAACATGAGTGAAACTCATATTTTATAATATAACTTGAACTCTTTAAGGAGTTAAAATTAAATTAACTTTTAATTTTAACATGTATAATATGTGTGTGTGTGTGTGTTTTTTTTTAGGCTAGATACATACCATTTTATTTTTAACCATTAAAGTTAGGTTAGCGTACCACGAGAATAAAAATATTACAAATACAAGTCGGTTATAGATATTAATCAATTTTTTTAAGATTATATCGATTAATTTGTTAACGATTTCGCATAGTCCCACAAAGCCCCTCTTCTCCAGCAATTTGTTCACGTACGACCTTGGTTGAATTAACTTAATATAAAAATACTAAAATTTTTAACAACATGTGTTTACCATGTTTCATAATTAATTATAAATGCTGTGGTACTTACACTGTATACCAGGGGCAAACAGTCGATCGCAGACAATTTCAAAGTCGATTAGGTTAGAATTTATTTTTAGGGTCACGCGCCTTATATGTTTCTTGATAATTATATTTATTCAATAATAAAAACAATTTTCTATGGAAGTCAATCCTCAAAGCTGAAGAATATTTTTAGTAGATGATGTCCAAAAAAAGTTTGGCCATCCCTGTTGTATAGGTACTAATGTCATACAAAATTTCAGTTCTTAGATTTATAAAATATAATACCTAACCATTTACTGTTTAGTTATAATTATAGATACATTTAATAATTTATTATAATAGTAAAAATAATAATAAACTGGGAAACAGCATAACTGTGAAAACTGTTGGGAAAACTACGCACAGATCTACATTACCATCACAGATCACAGTTCAAAGTTTCTGACAATATAATATATTCAATATTCATATAACAATATTATATACTTATTGTCCATTGGTTTTCAGATTCCTAGTTGAGCTGTGAAAATGCCCGTGAGTGTTAAACCAAAATTTGAAAACAGAGCCAATCTGAAAAATTTTACAAATTTTTGTTTCAAGTACCTATATTTTAAAATGTTTGAATTATAACGTGTAACATCTACGCGTATGTGGTTCATTATTTGGTCTAGGGGCTTTGATGTAATTAGCATCTCTAATTTTGAAATTGAAATTAGTACCCTTACATTTTTTCATATTAATTTAGATTTTAATAGTAATATGTATTCACAACCACAAGATAATATCACCAAAAAAATAGAGTGGCTTCAGCACCCCCAGTTTTTTCATTGAAATTGTGCCCCTATAGTTTGTATGCAAAGCTTTCCGATTTTCGGATTGCCGATAGGTGTTTTATGTAATGAACTCGATAGTTGTACTATCTACCATTTTACCGATAATATAAATTGGTTCATTACAATTAAATTGCATACTTTTCGTGTTATAATAATAATAACGCTAACAATATTATACGCGATATTATTATGACGACATGTGTGTAAGTATTTACAGGAATAATTTTCACGAAATTGATGCAAATTTTTTCAACGTTCATGTATAACATAATAAAGTATTTAGTACATACATTATCGAGGTCACAATTTACTATTATAATATTATTATGCTTGTTGGTGCGTAAATTAAAGAATACATTATTAAAACTAATCAGATATGTAAATGAAAAATTCATTTAAACGAGCGTACGTGAAAATAATAATGAACACAAAACGTTGAATGCGGAAAGTATGAAATAACAAAGTATTTATAAATTTTAAACAAATTTTAAATATTTGATAGAAAATTTTATCGTGAGGTAAAATTTAATATCACAATGATTATCGCTGCATTCAATATCCATTAAGCAATATTGGATAATAGTTTATGTTTTAGGATGCCAAAATATTATTGTGATAATTGACAATACTGTTCAACTCAAATAATTTAAATTATTATATATATATATTTTTTTTTTTACTTAAACAGCACTCTCGAGCAACTAAGCCATAATAATATAATAATACTATATTATAATATATACGCGATGCATTAGCGAATTACAATACCATAGTATGTTTAATTTTTATTGTTTGACGTTATTAAGTTGTGTTTTAATTAATAGCATTTATCCAAGTTCTCGTGTTTTACAAACAATGTATTACAATGATGTTTTTTTTTTTTTTTTTTTATCAAAAGACACTTTTTCTAATATAAATTATTATCTGATCACCAGCTTTGAAAGCGTTTTTCGATAATAAATTGGATTTAGTTAGTACTTTTAGAAGGTCACAATTAAAATTTTCGGTACTTTTTAAATAATCGAGGGACAAAATAAACTTTTGTTGACATAATTTTTTAAAAAGTTTTTGGTTACCTATCAAAATATTAAACCATTTTCACGAAAAATCGTTTTTAATCGTCGTAGATAAGAATTAAGGTATACATTGTTTAAGATTTGAATTTTGTTGTACAGCTTTTATTATTATAAAAAATTATAGCTATGGTATGAATGGCACGATAGAAGTGAGAAATAGATATCGTAATTTTTTTGAGCATAGAATAATAAAGAGGAGAAGTGACAAGTCAAAATGTATTTATAAAGTGTACATTTTTACATTTACATAGTGTTTTTCATAATGGTAATACTTCAGAATGATAGTTCGTTGGTTTTACAGTGATGCATTGTTTTAGCTATAAACTGTATCACAAAATTGTAGGTAATACATTAGATCCAAGACCGAATACATCGTACAAAATTCTTGACCTAAAAATTTATATATACGATTGGAGATTATTAATAATTAATATCGGAAAAATATGATTAGTTTAGTATAATTAATATTGAAAAAATTCATATGATTCACTAATAAATATTTATTTTAGCATACCATCGTTCAATTAAAATAAAATATATATTTTTAAATAATTATATGATTTCTTTGATAAATAACAAATTCGTGAGTGAAGAAGATATCTAGTGATACCGCATTACCACTTCGGTACGGTTTATTGATCTTGACTTATAACTATGAAGGATCCATTATAAGAATGAAATTATTTAAAGTAATGCATTTTGATATTTAGTATTTTTAATTACGTTGGAATTGATGCGTTTTTAGTAGGTAAGTATCTACGAAAATTGCTACACAAGAAAAGCTCCAATATACATCGTGGAAGTGTAAAATTTTGCTAATTTTTTTTCATTATTATAAGACGGTGACTTTATGTAGATTACAAACGACTCTGATTTTCTTAGAAATTTGGTTTAACTTATAAACATGTTTCAGGTATTTTAGAGTAAATTTAAAAATAAGTCCAATATAACCTAAATAAAGTATTCTAGTTTTAAATGAAAAAAAAAATAAATAAAAACAAAAATTTAGAATTCTACAAATCATGGTCTTTTAACCTTTTTCTTGAAATATGGTTTCGGATCATTAGAATAATTTGATTTGATTTATTTCATACAGCGTATATTCAAATGTTCGCCTTGCAATGTAACTAGAAATTGTTTGAATTTATGTTCTTGAATAAATAACAGACTCCCTAAAATAGTATAATTGTTAATTGTATTAATGTTGCATATTTAATAAATGCTGAATATGTTTACTATTCATTATAACAAAAATAAACATTTGTTCACTAATCAATCTTCATTTCAAATATCTTTAGAATTTTTTTTTTTTTAATATTCCAACATTCGTATCAGACAAATAACGTATCAATAAATAAATAATTACATAAATAGAATAAATGGTTTATCTTTTGTCTAATAGAACATAATATAATATTGTTTTGGTAATAAATACGATACATATTATTATGAGATTTTCAATTAGTTTTCAAAGATTATACGTACAGTGAAAAAATAATGTTTAAAATTATTAAAACAAAACGTTTAAACTAAATTGGTTATTTTAATTGGTTTTGTTCTTGTTAAATTAATACGAATAATAAATGGAAAAATTACAACAATATGAAATATTATATTATTTTATTATAATAGTATTATATTTATTTTATATAGATAATAGAATAGATGAAAATAAAATTAAGAACATTTGACAACTTAATAATAATAATAATAAATAATATAATATGACAGAATAGGTCACGGGAATAGGGCCAAAAATAGATGGGTTTTTCTCAAAGCTTAATGGGAGTAGGAGGGTCTAGATAAATAAGATAAGATAAGATAGATAATTAAGCTCATAAGATTCATCAGATAATGCCGTTTACTTCATTAGTTGTTATTATGTCACAGTGGAGTGAGGTTCATCATGTGTTTACATAATTTTACGCGTTTGTGAAAAACAGTAATTCGGTAGTTAAGGTGCAGCAAGCATTCAGATTTCAGACTTCACTTCGATTTCGGACGTGACGCGGTGATGTTGACCAATCGGAAAGCAATAATAATAAGGTGAGTCGATAGTTTTCAAATTTAGGGGTAAGTTAATAAAAAAAAAACACCTGGTCCCAAACGTACTGTAACAACTCTCGAAAAAATTTCGAAGAATTGCTTCAGCGCATTCAAATATTTTGGTTTGACTTGCTTCATAGGTACTACAAAGAAGTTGGGCGTCAAGTCTGAAGTTATTTTTTAAAAATAAAATATTATTCATATTCCATCTATACATATAAAGTCTATATTTTATTAAACAATTAGTTTATTTCAGAACTTTTAGAAGGACATTTTTAGAGAAAAAATATTTTAAATTTTAGGCACCTATAATTATCTAATATATATCATACGTCTTATAAATCATGATTCAATAATTCGTCATATTGATCATGAACAATATGATTTGTTTTGTCTAACACTCAAAAACATTTTAAATTTATTTTTTATAAAACTTTTAGACTTTAGACGATATTCGATAATATTATTTACTAATTTGTGTAAATGATAATACATGGCATGTTACATAGGTATATCATATATATTGTGTATAGTCTAAGGTATTCAGTGCAACGTATTTTTTTTTTAGTTTTATGATGATTTACGGTCTAACTTAATTTCAAAAAGGTGTACCTACGTCCTACGTCGAGGTGTACGTTTATTCGTTATGCAAAAAGAATTTGTTTAAAATTTGTTAATATTTTTCGTTTAAAAATCGAAATATTTTATCAGAGTAGATTTCGATCAAAAAGTTTACGTAGAATATAAATATAAATTAAAGAAATTGAAATAAATTTTGAAACCTTATCACTAGTCGATTGGTCATTAATAACATAAATTATTGTTTAAAATAAGTACCTATCTCGTGAAGCTATAAATAATTCATTAAACTTTGATTTGGTCGTCCATATATACTAAAAAAAAAAAATCAATATGTTATAGTCTTATTCTCGAAATACGATGTAAATAAACTTCTCATACGTCTGGAAAATTAATTATTATTATTTATATTTAAGTTCCATTAAATCTTTAGTTGTTTCCTAAACCATAAGAGGTTATTAAAGTATCTTGTGTATAGTATTAGTTGTGTGTGTGTGTGTCTGTGTTTGTATGTGCGTTATTAAACCTTATTTGGTGTAGACATAAAGTTTCGAGCTTGAATCAACATTCGAATAATAGCTAGCCAGAACATTTTAAAACATTCATGGGCCGAATTAAATCTTCGCCCTACCATTTTATCATAAATAAACTTTGTGTTTATTCAAAGGGATCTTTTATACTGTTTTTACATTAGCTTTAAGTTTACTGTTTATTGTTCTCTTTTATCAGGTTTTATGGTATATGTAGTAATATAAATCATGATTACGTCTATCGCTGGTTAGAATTTATTACACGATCGTCCAGGTTCCAAACACATATAAAAAGCTAATTGATATATTAATTTTTCATTTCGACTATATTAAGTACTTAAAGTCTTCTATAAGGTGTTTAAAAACTTTAACGTCATTTAAACGACGATAAAACAATCATTGGTGTAATTTTGTTGTATTATAGTTGTATACGTTTTTCCCGTTTCACGTTTAAACGTTTAAGTATTCTATCAAATTTAGTTCCAATGACAGTGAACCTAAACAGAATATTATTTTCATTGATTACATTCACAACAATATATTCATTAAACGTTTTAATTAAACGCGTTCATCTAAAACATTGTATTTAATATTTCATATTATAAAGTCCAACCGCTCTTTAGTTATGTGTGTAATACCCAAAAATTATAAACTTTAATTTGAATCTAATTTTTTTATTATTTAAATTCACAGTAAACGAAAAATTTAATTTGATCTATAGTGGAGAATGATATCAATAAATTTATAATTATATACATTTTGAATTAATCCATACCTATAGTGTCTTTAGAAACCGTTCAGGCACAATAATCAATATTGCTTGCGATCGATTGTCACACATATTCATATATTGCAGGCCAATCATTACACATGAATAAATTATCTACTAACCTATATAATATTATTAATTAGAACGGGAGTTTTTAAAAATAAAAATTTGACTAAATACAAATTGTTATGGTTGAACAAATTATATTATAATTTACTATATACTTTTTATACATTGCATACCCACAATACATATTTTATATTTTATTAAAATTATTACCGCAATATATTATCCTGAGCGTTTATATTTCTTATTTCTTACACAAATCGTTCATAAGATAACATTTAGTTTATTTTGTTTATACAACACAAAGTTGTTTATTGACAATTATAATTGTTTTATTTTTTAAATGACGTTCCCTTAAAGGACCTTTTTCTTAACAATAATAGCTTATAAGTATATAACATTAAGTTTAAATTTTATAATTAAATTAAAATTTATAGTTAATTTTGACTAGGTCGACGTCTCTCTATCCCCTGAAAGACGCGTTGAACGATTTTTTAAAAAATAATTTTGAGTTAAAAAATGAATAATAAAATACATATTTTAGAGTACTTATGGTATTTTTAAAATGTTACTATCTATACCTAATGTGATTATAGAGTCATATTATTGTCAGCGGCTACTTACATTATTATAATGTAATGTATTATAATTTATAATATATAGTTAATTTTTTTTATTTACTAAATTTTAAAACAGACATTATTATCAAATATCCATAGTCCATAGATACATATCCAAATAGTTATTTATTTATAATTTATTATCTTTATAAGTCTTCTATTAGTTCCATTTAGTTTATTTAAAGTTTAAATTTAAGTGAAAATGTCTGATTTCAAATGTTATTCAACTAATGTTTGCCCCTTTTGTTTTAAACTTAGTAATTAACCCGTAGGATATATTTATCACATCATAATTGATGAAAACAAATTTTAAATTTTTATGATGAATAGATTAGAAATCTATGATATTCATGATTAGAAATGTATTTATTTAAATTCACAATGTGCTTCTTAAAATATTGGTTATTAATATAAGGAATATGTAATATTGATGTTAAAATAATTACAGTTAATTATGAATACAATTGGTATAAAACATGTAGTAAAACTAATCATACCTCATGATTAAAAATTAATTTCGTTGTTCATAAATAATTTATTCCATTTAGCTTTATTTTCATTATAAATACAAAATATTTATTTAAATGTTGTGTTGTATTACACTGATATACACAGTGTCGATAAATGTAGTGCATAATTACATGTATTTATAAGCATGTATAACATTTTTAATTTGTAATTTTCAATAATTAAACATATTTTATTAAGTTTATCGCGGTCCACCTGTTGTGTATTTATGACACATACATATATACAGTAGAAATCGTTTAACCGGGACAACCTAACCGCATAAAGGTGACAACCAAATAACGCGGACAAATTGGTATAGTCCCGAATGAATATATTTGTTTAGGGTAATTTAATTTCGTTTATTGGAGACAACCCAACGCTTATAAGCTCGGTTATAAGGGATAAAGATAAAAGCGTCCAACTAAATATTCTAACCTATGCAGGTTACCTTTCCTATCGGAATTGTAATAATTGTCAAATATTAATAGATCTATTATATTTTATATATATACTTACAAATACGTATGTAATATTCTCATATTCCGTATTTTATTTTTTTAATAATTTATTTTTCTCCAACTACTACGTACTCCATCCTAGATCAGTTGAGAGTATACTGCATGCAAAATAAAAGTGAAAATTCCCCAACAATTTCAATAGACATTTGTGCAGTCTCGTAAAGAATACTTTTATTTTGTATTCGAAATATACTTATTCGAATAATATCTTTTCCTCGGTTTTTCCTAATACCTACTGAGAAGATTGATTACATGTTTTCAACTTTGATATTTTAGTACTATATAAATCAGCAGAATCCCACAGTCCTTCATTATTTTCAGTCTAAGCATTTTTTTTTCGTATTCAAATATAAAATAAATATACTAAAAAATCTATTTAGAATACGTATTTAATTATATATTTTTTAATGTATTTTAAATAGTATTCAAATACAAAAAAGTATTTAAACACTTTACAAGACTGTATTAACGTAGACTTTGTCAATGCCTAAGCAAAGATTATAATATATTATAACATTATAATAAAGAAGAGTAGACAATTTTCTGAAATTTAACAAAGTTTGAATAAAGAATGTTAATCAATTAATTTATAACAAACATGCATAAAAAAATCAACCGATTAAAATATAACGATCCATTATTAACACTACTTATAATAATTTTTAAGCAATGTATGAATTAATTGTATATGTATTTCGTAAATAGATTTATTATGTACTCGTATATGCACTTTAAAAGTTTTGGTTTATTACTTATTAGTTATTCGGTTATTAGGGACTGTCGGATAATGGGGACAAATATAGGTCATCGCCTATGTGTCTCAATTCAGCGGAATCTATTTGGTATTATTCTTATAAATTTAAATCGTCTATGCTATCCATTCAATTGTTGTTTTTACTAAGACTGTACACAAACTGCTCATTAACGGTTTTTGATAAGTAGCGACAACTAAAGTGGAGATTTTTATTTCGCATATTGATATCTTCAAATAAAATCCTATCATATTATATTATATCGTTGCGTCATGACTACTGAAAGCATGTAATGAAACTCTCATCCAATTAAAATCAGAAATAATAAATCAAGCGAATTATTAAATATAAGTATATTATCGTCCTTGGTAGAAGATGACTTATCAAACGAGAAAATTATCGAAGGGACACTATGTATAATAGGTACATACTGGAACTGTATATATGGTATCAGAAAATGATCAGTCTTTTGTGGACGTTATCCGACACGAATTTATTTGAAAAGTCATTTCCTATCAAAAACTTGACCTCCGTCAAACGCGCACGGCACTTGCAAAGTCTGAGCTTATATAACTGTCACACATCGAGACGAGGGAAACTCGATATTGCCTCGTTGTTTCGATTCAATATTAAACACTTATACACACGCAAGGCAGTCTGTGGCCAAAACCTTGCATGCCTGAAACCATTTCGAGTGTTACGAAATGATGAGCTCGGAATTGTGACCCTCGCATATTCTCAATTATTAAGGTTATTTCAAAATAATTTAAGTAATAGATACAAATTTAGTTTGTATTATGCTACAGTGAAATCAAAAGCACTATGTTTTTTTGCATATTTAATAATAGATGTTATTTTTATAATTAGGTAGGTGTCATACGAATGCTAATAAAATATAATCGCTAATAGTTTATTGATAATAATAGTTTAAGATTTATTCTATGTCTCCTTATGGTGGATATTTCAGTGTTTGTTCGACTACATTATACATATGTCATAAAACAACAGTTTTATAATTTATAAAAAATTAATTTCGTTCAATTAAAATTTTTTTTTAAACTTATCATATGGAAAAAAACATAAATTAAACAATTAAAAATCCTATAAATAATTGGACTGATAGTCGTGAGTTAGTCATTTTTTTTATGTAAATGCTTTTTTGATTTTTTACAAAACAATACCAGCTGTGGATTTTTTATATATTTATTACACTATTGTAATAATAAAAAAAAATGAATTAATGAGAAATGTAAAAACCCAGAATGCGGACTAAATAATATTTATAGATACAATATATTATATAATATTTATTTATTATTATAAATATATGTATTGAATTATTATTGATTTCGTTGTCGGCTTGTTTATTAAATTTATTAAACCATGTAGATTATCGATCTACATTTTATAGCCTGCAGTACCTATACGGTCAGTATGCATATTGCATATAACATCAATATCAACCATTTTAAAATTTAAGATTTAGTGTTTTTATTCAGAACCTCTTGTATGAAGTATACACTTATCAACTCAGTGGTTGTAAAGTGTCGTTTTTTATGTACAAAAATATTCTGTCAGACAATATAATAGAGTCAGTTTCACTACTGCAAATTTGGTGAAATACACGGTATTTAATTCTATTTTTAATTTTAAATTAATTTCTCAATTTTTGTATTCTTTTTTTTTAACTAGTTCGTTTTTAGCTTTTTTTAAAAAATAAATATAATATAAATATGCTTCATTTTTGTTTTTTTTAAACAATCGTGTGCTTTTTTTAGTTGCGCGATGCTGCTGATGAAATAATATTCAATTTGGTTTTTGGAAAATAATTTTATAATTTTAATATATATAATTTAAATTAATCTCTTTGTAAAGGGACAATTCCTCCGTCCATCATTTGAAATGATATGTGTTAAATCGAACCACATACCAAAACCGTCACAGAATGTGCACTGCTTATATACACATATATGAAATAAATACGCCAAACCTATTTGTAGATAGATTAAAACGTATATTGAACAAAAAATACTAACCATTCCTGGCTTTAACCGAACGACATTTAATTTGTATCGCACAACCAACGCTTTATCAACAATTAATTTTTACTCGTTTTATAATCTTATTTTTTAAACTTATTGTATAGTTAACAATCCACAAAAAATAAAATGACTAGGTATATGTAGTGTTTAATTATTGGGACGATTCTTGGAAAAATACGAGCAACGAGAAATAAATATTCAATACGAGTATGATGTGTTTTAAAAAATTGAAAGATTTAAAAAGCTGTAAAATTATTTGCATTTGTTAAATACTTTTAGCGTTTTAGGCATTAATATGTGTGATTGTTTTATCTATTTATTACGATTTGTTTTTTAAATCATTATAGTTATGACGTTATTTTAAAAGATTACTAACTATATCTTTGTCAAAAATAGTATCAAATAGTAAACATATTGCTTAGTACCTATTTACATAACTTGTGTATGACCTGCGCATATAAAAAGCGAAAAATATGTATGCGTTTGCTACGTTACTCGTTTAATCGCCCATTGTAATAATTTAACGACAAAAATGGGATATATAAAAATTGTGTATTATTGTTAATACTATGTGGACTGAGTATAAAATTGAAATGTATAGCTTCATAGTAGAGATATGAAATATTTTCAAGAGAGAAAAGAATTTCTTAAATAATATTATTATTGCAGGAAAATAATATCGAACTGAAATCTTTTTTTTTTTTTTATATTTAATATATTGTAGATTTCTATAAGCATCAAGTCTTTCTCGTTGGGTAAAAAAAAAAAAAAGCACCATAACAGAGTACTCCACAACTGTATAAATAACCACAGCAATATTTAAATAATTTAGGACTGTAAATCCTTTGTTGTTATTTATAATTTTTTATTTTGTTCGTTACTTCGCAGGTAAAAAAATTAACTTGATTCGGGTAATTAAGTCTTGACCTACATTTTTGGAAACAAACCTTTTAATTGAAGCGATTGTCCGATAAATTTATTTGTCTGGTACTTTTGTGCTGAATTTTACATTTTATGCTAATTACACTTATTATTAAAATGAACATTTCGAACGAAATGTAATTCATTCCCAAAATGATGGTTGCTGAACAATATAATTTTAAACAGTCAACGCGCATATTTAAATAGATAATAATTAAACGACACTTTTTTGTCTAATTCATATAATATTTTTATATTAATTTGTTGATGTATGTATATTTCATTGTATAAGGTTTTTTTTTTTATTGTTATTGAAGCAAATTTAATTACCATAAATACAATTCAAAAGGGAGACTGTTTTAATAAATTATTGTACTATAATAATACCGTTGGAGCTCTTAAGGCGCAAGGTGCCCCAATGTGATTTTGTACACAAAAATACGCGCTACGGGAATAGGGATCCTGTTTTCTAGAATTAACCAAATTTAATAATTTTTTTTTTTTAACTAGGTAATAGAGGGTAATATTATACAGGCTACATCTATATCCGTTTTTCAATATTTTAATCTCAGCTTTATAATCTGACTTCAAAAATAATAAAATTTTAAGCAACTTTGTATAAATTATATTTTACTATTATTTTGAATAAAATAAAAATCAGAGTTCAATGCAGCCTGTAGGAAGTCTTCTTCTTTAAAATAAAAATATAGTTACCAAAATTCAACAATTATACAAGGCCTGGTAATTATTCCCGTGAAGTCATTTTTTCAATATAATACACCCTATCAATTCCTCTTAAATAGGTATCGGGTAGTAAATTATTGGAAAAATATTATAATTAAGGGTAACTAAAATATAAAATTCAATTTTCAAATTTTATAGAATTGCGGAAATTTCAAAAATCTGGCACCGGATCCCTTAACTTCGTTAAACTAGTAAGCTAATTTTTTTAAAATTTGAAGTTTCTCGTAATCGAAATTTATTTGTTCTTAACATTCAACAGTAATTTTTTTATTTGATTTAATCGAGTTAATAATTGTAAATATCTTAGCAGCACTGAGGTGTGACACTATGAGGTGGCAATTTTCCATCGATACTGTTTTTATTTTTTATCGATATTTTTTAAACAACTATAGAACGATGCCATTTTAATAACATTTCTTCAATCATAGATACTAAATGATAACATTTACAAAAATAACAATATTATGTACTATAAAATATAATAATCATTCATTTAAAATTTTTAATGACCACTAAAAACGTTTAAAAGAAAATTCTAAGTTCATGACCAAATCGTCGCATAGCGCTTTATTTTTTTGTATCTAAAGCAGCGGGAGTCAAGGGAAATCTAAACTACAAATCTAAGTGTTTTGCATTGATAAACCATTTTCCGTAAATATCACTCATACATGTATTATAGATAACTTGGGTAAATCAAACGAGTGAAAAAAGTAGGAATGCATATCATATTATATAAACAGTATATTTTTCCTGGCTTTTTTTTTTTTTTATTAAATATACATTTCCTACAAATATTGCAGTCACACACGCAATATTAAATATGAGACAAACTACGTGCACTTTATAATGATATAGTTAAAACAACATATTTATTATTTATACATATGTTCGTATAAAAAAAAAATTATTAATTTTAATATTAAAAAAGCATACAGCCCTTTTTTGATAAACGTGACGGGTATACTTTGTGTTCATTGAAAAACTACTTTGTAATATAAATATTATTATGCACCTAATACGTATATAGGTATAAAATATTTTTTTACGTTTGTAAATGCGTAATTGTAAGTATTATATATAATAGTAAAAAAAAAGTTGAACAAAACAATAGACTTATGCAATTAATTGCACACTGTGATTAAATTTAAAATCGTAATCAATATAAAATTGGTATAATTTATATTTGATTCGTGAAGATTTATATATATATTTTTTTTTTAATACATAAAAATACTCAAACAATGTACAACTTAAGTTTTTTTGTTAAATAATACTAATATTATACTTATTTTTATTACTTTCAAGTTTCAACTCGAATTTTTCCATAACTTTTTCAGACATGATCTTAATTAGATTATTATGACGTTGCTCCGTTTGATTTCCAATCGATTAATATTTGACACATGACATTTTCTATATTAAGCTTTTATTGGAACAAAAAGTGATTTTCAAAAAAATAAAATAAAAATGTACACATCATTATAAAACCTAAAATGTAAATTATATAGCTACATCGATCAAAATACAACTTGAACGTATTTCGATTTGAATAGGTACCTGTGCAGAACTGTTTTTAATAAGCATTAAACTCGCGTTAATACATATACCATATAATTATCGAACTCGGTCACACGTTATATAATAATATGTGCATTCAGAAATGTATAGATTATGACGTGCACCATTAACTAAATATATTTAAATGATAATATCATTTAAATGTTGATTTCCGTATTGATGTGTTTCAAACGGTATTTTAACCCATGAATGGGTCTTTTCGTCTCACAATGAAATAACGTGACGGACGATATCCGTTTAACTTAGGCGATAAAACAAAACGGTTATTATTCAATCGACAAGTTTTTATAGGAAATAATGTCGATGACTTCAATTCATATACGGAGTGATCCAATTAAGTTCCCACCACTATTTTAAATCAAATTACGTGGTTTTTAAAAAACAAAAAATATTTTTAAATGTCAGTTTGAACTAATCATAAGATGATTATTATTATTGATATATTATGCCCAGTGTTTGGTTTAACAGTTTAATGGACTAATTATTATCGAATCATATATATATAGTATATATAACAGTCACAAATATTATTAATGATTTATTGTTACAATTTATAATACAGTATTATAAAATTATGTTTCATAATAATAAAATACATTTAGGAATAAGTTTAGTTAAAATACACACATATTGTGACCGTGGGTTAATAAAACCATATGTGTAGTTCTTGGGTAATAAGTGTATTTGACGGCTAACGACATAAATAAATAAGATTGTAATAAGTCTGAAACGAATGCAATGGAATAATTTTTGAGTAAAGTAGATATTAAAAACACTTAAATAAAAATATGAATGATACTGTTCGTGGTTGCGTTTTTGGTAACATATTCATAACATGATGCTTTTTCTTGAATATTTGATTTTTTTACTGGGAGAAGTCATAGTTAGTAGAATATTTTAAACAAATATAATAAAAGAAGGCGAATGTTAGTTATTTTTTTATGAATATAAAAACCAAGCTTTGTGATGTACATAGTCAAACTAGGTAAAATGTTCTTTCTTACGAATGAAAAAAAAAAATTCAATTTGAATTCATCTAGTTTTCATTCGCGGATTGCTCTGTATATTTGGGTATATCGAGACTATTGTATACATTAATACTGTATCGGAGATAATGGGTTTTAAGAATGTTTTTTTATCCCTTCGCGAGCAATCATTTATAGACGATATACATTTTTATTTGTAATACGTGCTTGACAATTTATATTTCAATATAAAGACGCGTCAATATAATGTAATGACGGAAAATCGATTTTCTACGTGACTGATATATTTGCGCGACCTGAAAATTAAACGGCCGACGATAAGATTAAATTCGTCGTAATAATAATAATCATTGCTGTTTTGGTTTAAGAGAAAAATACAATAAAATAAATTTATGGATAAAAAATATTATAAAAAAAAAAATCACGCGACGATTTTTTTTCTATATCATGTACTTATACACCGCGCTCGACTTTAATATTTGATCCAAAATAATATGCTCTTCGTCATTATATACGTGTACAAATATTATATTGTGTGCATTTTAATAATGCGGACGTTTGAGTTTGATGAACAATATTATATTGTAGTATAATAATAAAGTCCGAAGAAAACCACGATAATAATATAATCCTCACTTCCAATAATAAAAGATTTTATAAAATGGAATTTTTACTTACCTACCGCGGGACTGATAAAATGAGTTGTAAGTATTTTAGTTTTGAAAACCATTCGGTTTTTTTTCATTATGTGTACATGGTACTCGTTTAATAGTTAAAAATTCTAAATTTATTGTCAATAGAGTTGAGATTTGTAAGTAAACCTTGCCCGTCTGTTTCAACTTTTAACTCATAAATTGAATCATGCAATTGTGTATAACAACTTCTTTGAGACCACTTGTTTTAGATTTGAAGCGGAGCGATTAATATATTCGTTTTACAATGAAGAGTGTGTGTTATAAATTTATATTTATATTTTAATAAAAATGTAAATATGCCAAGTGAAATTACTATGGACAATTATAATTGTCCACATTGTAAAGGGTTTTTGATAAGGGCGAGTATTATAAAATAACAATTCATAACTTTTACATAGGTAGTAAATAATTATAGTTAGTTATAACAATTATATGTACAGTTATTAAAATTGATTCCAGTATCGGTATATTATTGATTTTTATAAAATGTTCAAATTATCAAGATTTTTTTTAAAATTTTCTATGACTTGTCGCCTTACGAGAAATTTTAAATTTGGCGCCAACAGTTGTATAATTTTGGTTGCCAAGAATAGTTTTAGAAACATTTTAGAAAATATGTCTAAATAATTTTTTGCCACTTAATAATTTTAAACCTATGTCGTAAGAAACGAGAGCCTTGGAAATGTAAAAACGGTTTAATAAAATAAGGCAAATAATACAATCAAAATAATTCACCAATAATAATAAGAATAACGGTCAACAATATTTATTAAATTTTTGTGTACAACGTTAATAATATTTTATAATATTATTTTTATAATTAGTTTAATTTTATATTTTTGGTGTAAAAAGCTAAAAAATGTGCAATAAAAGTTAACACGACTTATAGATAATATGTAATGATCAATGTATTCATATGGAAAATATGGAATAGTAAGCTCTTAAGATTTTCGTGTTTTGAATCCAGACACAACAAAACCAATTGCTATAGAATCGGATTCATTCTATCTATTTTTAAAACAAATATGTAATATAATAACATTAATAACTATATAATAACTAATAAGTAATAACTATTTTTTTTATTTTAAACGCCTTACGACTTTTACAACATGATACGTATTGACTATTGACTGAAGTATACATAATAACTAATTCATATATAATATATAACAATTTATAGATATGAATTACTTAGTACAATATATATATTTTGTGTTTTTAGAATGAAGATAGAGACCTCTTTTCGTAGTATTTCGGTATTTAGTTAATATGTCCATGTTGCAACCCCAGTGACTATGTTTTGGATATATATACATAGATCTAATACGCGGTGAATTTGTAATTTCCGTCTGGGGAACACCGCTGCGCATAGATGTTTACCGACGACATCGAATTAAATACATATTAGGCATGGTGCAGAAAATGTTGTGGGAATTCCCTTCACAAACGAACTGCGCCCAGAATAAGCTTTACCGTCTATGCATAAATATCTGAACAAACTGCAGTGCGCGTTTCATGCATAAGCTCTCAGAATTAGTCATTTTCTCAGTTACTATTGTAACTTGGAAGATTATGACGGTTATTGGGTTTCCGACGGCGATGCTTTCTGGGCTGACTATTATACAAACGTCATTTTTGTGGTATCGTTGAATTAAAAAAAAAAAAAAAACCTATACCTATCTTTGAAGTAAGTGGTACTTATGATTCTTACAAAAACTTAAAATATATTACATAAATCCAAAAAAGACGGTTTCGTTTGGACGTATGACTTATACGTACATGGGGAAAATCAAATCTTATTATCTATGCCAATGCTTTGCATAACTTGTTTACCTCATACATCAATTATAGGCCATAACTTACAATAGATAATGACGTGTTGTATCATAAACCAATGTTAAGTAGCATAAATTTGATACATTTGAAGGTCGAAATTCGCATAAAAAAAAAAAAAAATTGATTCAATTGATGTATATGTAGTCCAAAGTAAAATACACTTATGTTATTATTTTATAATTTTATAAGGAAAACGTTATAATACAAAACTTTTATCATTTTATAATTTACAAGCTAATAATAATAATAAAAATCAAAACGTACCCAAGTGTTTTTTATTTTATTGCTAATCTTATAATTTATTTCATATAAATATGATATCCTTAAAAAAAAAATAGTTTGGACTGCTCAACGGCAGTTTTAAATGATTTATCGTAAATTAATTAATCACTAAATAACTTGAAAAAGACGATGTCATAACTAAACAAAAAAAGCGCTGTATTCGGCATTATACCTAATAACGATATAATGGCAAACAAAGACATCAGCAAACTAAGTATTCTGTAAATCACGCTTTGGAGTTTGGAACATCGGGGGTATTCTTAGTTGAGGAAATTAGTATTGTAAATAATGTAAAGGCTTGTATTTTAAATAAGACAGGTAATTAAGTCAAAAATATTCAGAACAAATTATAAAATGTTTTACAAAAAATTATAGTCTTCGTGATTTCACTTATACAGGATTAATAAGTAGTTCTAAAAATCAAATTTGCTTGCTATTTTTGTTACGCATTACTCTTTATACTATAGGTATAAAGTTTATAGGTTTAAAATGTATATAATTTTACAAATGTATATTTAATTATGAGTCGTATGCTAAGTGTGTATTTATTTTCCGCTGTGGATGATAATATAGTTTGAATAGTTTATGGTTGTACATTATAAAATATTATAAATATCTTAAAATCTATATAGTTAAATAAATTCTCACGACGAAAATTGACTCGTGATCACCAGTGGGTTACAACCCACAAATTTTAATTACACTGTAGTGGGAATTATTTCGAAAATCTTTGAAGACACGAAAATTAATTCTTATTAAATATTTTAGGATAATTAACACGAGGTGATATTTGTTACCTTTAATGTCTACACGCGTCTTTTATTACGTCCGTGGGCGTTGAAGGAGTGTTTTCATTAATAGCAATTTCTTCTTAGACAACAGACGATTTTTTTGTCTTTGAACATAATAAACAAAATAGGAGTGTACAATGCTTACTATTTAACAGGTATTAAATCGTTTAACTTAGAATTTAACATAATCTACCCTGATACCTATGCAGATTATACTTATATTACACTTGTGAGTTTAGAATGAATTATACAGTCGACCCAGGAGTTGTGATGATGTTCGTTGATAAGAAAAAATGATTATCAATGTAATTCTCTTTGTTTAATCTCAGAAATATTAACCATTATTTATTAAAAAAAAAATGCATTGAATTCATTTCATGTAATATATAGAATAGTTCTATATATAACCTAACCTAAACCTAACCTAACCTAACCTTATTTCATAAGGGTTGATTTTCGATAATTTCGACCGAATTGTTTTTATTTTATACACATTTTAAGTTTATCTAAGTACACGTTTGTGCTTTCATTATTGTGTTATTTTGATGCGCCAGTCGTCTCGTAGTTCAACGTAAGTGTCATATAATATTACACTATATTATGTACTTATACGACGTGTTTAATCCCGAGAAAATTATCAAGGGAAAGCCGTGAAAGCATTGAGAATCTCCCACGCACCTCCACGTGGATGTGTGTATATAGAACCTTGTTTAATGTTTTGTAGACAAGACGGGATTTGACGCAAAAAACATTTCTCATTTTCCGATTTGATAAGTTAAATCTAAGAAGTTCAACAACAAACTGTCGGAAGTATGCTGTGGGTATTATTATCATGTGTACCTATATAGTATACCGTATACGTTTCTCGGGAAAATTGCCAACGAGGTACCTATAACGGTAAATTTTGAGTGTGGTAAATCAACATTTCAGTAGATTATTATGTTTTGAATATTTCCACACGTAGCACCGCACAAAATATAAATCGATTTAACTATTTATTTTGTTTTTTATCTCCTATTTTATATCTTTTGAGCCAATGAACCGAACACGCGTTCAACAATAATGTTATGTTATTTTCATAGCGTAATCCGTTCAAAATTATCATAACAGAAGTGGGACCTATGCAGATTTTACGATAATTTGTATGTTAAATTCACGGACATTATTATTTATTATGCACAAATTGAACAGAAGCGTCTTTGGAAAACCGAATTCATTATATTAGAACGTCCTTATTATGTATAAATATATATATTTTTTTTTTTTTGTTACTTCCGTGCTAAAATTTTAAAACGTTATAATAATAGTTTTATAATATGTCATATTATCGTATATTTTCTACAATTGTCCCATAAACTTAAATATATTAATTACATTAAATGTGAAATGATTTTGTTTCATTTCAGTATGGATACACCAAAAAATTAAATACAATACATGACCGGTACAAGCGCACCTAAAAAAGTAGTAAAAAAATGGTACAAAAAAAAAAGATTATAATAGTTAAAAATTCGGAGTAATTCAGTGTGGAAGTAATAATTTTTGCAATCAACAACACCGAAGTCGATCATTGCAAAACAAGTAGAGTAGTAGATTTAAAAAAATATTGACTAATTGTCATTTTTTTAGTTATTCATAATGAAAAAAAAAAATATTCAAAATGTATTTCACAGCAAAAGCAGTTAGTAACATTAATTAATTAATAAAATTACTAAAAGTTAGACTATCCCACACTTACCCATTAGGCTTAGGAGATGAAGTGAAAAATTAAAATTTAATTATCAAGGTATTTTTTTTATTATTTAAGATAATTCAAATGTATTAATAGCGTTACAAATTTGATTTATAATCGTTTAAAGTTCAACTCGGATGTAAATTCTCAAATATTTTGTTATTATAAATTTATTAAACTACAATACTAGATGTATACGTAATATACATTATACGTGTATGACTCCCAATACGTAGATTATTATTTTCTTTTAGAATTCAATATTGAGAATATTTGGTGTATAATTTCAAGCAGATTATAAGCTTTATATCGCGATAATTTTCATATCATTCTATGGTAGGTACTTTGGTATTGACATGTAAGTTTAAAGGTATTAAAAATAATATTCATTTTACATTTAAATTAACGATCTACAATTCAGCAATTTCATAAATTCGGCTTACTGTGTATACTAACAGTGATAAAAGTATTTTTTTTTTTTTAATTAGAATCCCCCGATTTCAATAAAAAAAAATGTATAATCAGATAGTTTTGTTATATTTAAAAAATTTTAAGCTGAAAGTTGAACGAGTAGTTTTCTCATAAGTCCTATATAAACGATAATAATAAAACTTGCGATACTTTCATTGTTTCATACTTCATTTATACAGCCTATGTTCGTTTTTCACCATCGATCCTTTCTCCCGTCATTAACAAAAAAAAAAAAAAAAAAACAAGTCATATTCTGGTTACTGGTTATTAGTATATAATATCATTATATAAGGTATAACGGTTAAACTGATTTATCGAAATTTGTTTTTGTTTTATATATTATTATGTTATTATATTATGTATTGTATATGTACATGGTATTGTCCGACCTAATACGGTGTATATTTTTCACCGTAAAACCATTTTTCGTAGGTTAGGTGTGTGCGCGTATATTCCTTACAGGATCGGTGTTGTGAGGGTCATTGTCGCGGTCATGTCTTCGCTCCATAGCTCTATATACACATGCATATTATGTACACGAATAAGGTTAGAACTTCGTGGGTAGATTCCGAGACGATTACCGCAAATTGTACGAAACGTCGATGTAGACCGTTATAATATTAAAACGAGTACATCGGTACCCGCGGCGTACGTGCACGACGCGGAAAACAATATTGTACATAACGACGGCGACGGGACGCGATTTCCCGCTGCAGTATTATAATATGCAATATGTATAATCGGTAGAAAAGGGTGCGTGGTGTCGGGTCGTGGGCATCGCAACGCGATAAAACCCCTTTAATCCAATTACGGAGTCGATTGGTTTTGGGATTTTATTTGTTTTCGCAGGTCGCCTGTACACACTCGAATTATAAATATATAATATGCACGTACATTGTACTACCTGCAGACACATATTATAACGGCGCGATCCGAGGCGCGTAGGCGTGTGACTATATAAATATTTTCCCGATAACGATTTGCCGCATTAAATTCGCTTTTCTTTCCCAGACAATTTTCCAGGCATGCCCGTGTAATGGTTGTCGCTTTATATGCAACGGCGAGTTTCGACAACGTGCGTTGCGAATTTTTACACCTACATAATATAGATAGGTATTATTTCTTAAAAGCGATTTTGACTCGTTTCGACGGAACCGTTCGAAATTAACCGACCTATAGAGAATGGGTACGATTAATATGTGTTGTGTTTTGACGCGACAAATGTACACGTTTTATCGTTCATTTAATAACAATACCGCAGTTCGTAACAAAACCAGTAGGTACTTTATAATATCGTGTTTATCATAGGCAAAGCGGATTTAATAATGGATTATATTATAATATTATGTACCTACGTTCTCAACACAACGCGTAATCCGTATTATTAAGTCGGGCCGGTCGCGGTAACACCGTTATTTAAAATATCGACTTGTTATTATTTGATCATCAGGTTAGATTCAAATCCTGCAAGGTCGTACCACGCGGACCTACTGTTTAATACTATATAATTACTATTCAACTGGGTGTGTGTGAGTGTGCGGTCATGTTATTATTCGATGTAAATCACTTAATCACGTATTGCAGCATGTAAATATATGTACATATGTATATTATACGAATGTAACGAATCGCATTATGTTAACGCGTGCAAAACATTCGTGGCATTAACTACCGTCACAACCTGCTGTTCGCCTACCGCCGGGAAGGATCGGTAATAAAGGTCCTGACCGTGGCCGATGCGGGCGATGGAGGATATGCGGACGGTACTTACTAATTGAACGACGAGACCGTACAATAATGAACCGACCCGACGACAGCGGCTAAACAGAGAGCCGCAGCGTGGAAGCGCGTGAGTGTGGCGTGTGCGCAATTATACATGTAAAGCGTATGTGTGAGTGCAGTGTGCAGGACTATAGAGCGAGTCGATGCACATTTGCATATTTATTCGGCAGACAAATATTTGACACCGTTGAAAAAATTACGAATTCCAGCAATATTGCAACGTATCATGCGCCCCGCGGGTTTTCGAAACAAATTTACTTAAATATTACCACAGCATTGTATATAGATAGACTTAATTAATGTAATATTATTGCACACATTCGTTTGTTATACGCGCGTGTGATATTCTTCAATTCGTGTTGTCGAGTACACCATATTATACCCGTGCAGATCGCGAATACCGTTCTAATTATAATATGGTCGCATAATATCCTACATGTATACGACTGTGTGCTATGTTTTTCTTCGTTTACGCGAATACATTTTGCACATCACGACAGTCGACGTGTACCGCCACGACGAATCGCTTCGCGAAACAAAATACCAAGTAAAGCCGTATCGTTATAATAATTAATAATAAATTAAGACGTGCGATACTTGAAACAGACACACGTTTTTGCTCGATCAGCTCTACACCACCGGATCGTTGCTGCTCCGGCAATGTGTCTGTCATTCGGTCGACGTTTTAAACGAGCGAGCAAAAAATGTTGACAAGAAAACTCGTCAACCGAACGCCCAAATTACGGCCGAATAGATAATTCCGCGCGTTAGGCGTTTGTGGACGTAAAAGCTTACGCAAAACGCAGAAATAATGTATGACGTACAGCGTAGGAGAATATGATAAACTGCAATAATAAATAATAATAAACTTTTATTTCGATACCCAACGCGATAAATATGCATCGAAGCGGAACAGAAATAGTTTGCAAACACCATATTGTTGTACCTACAAGTAATAAAATACCGTAAATATAGATAATTATAAGTTTTCACAATACTATTGTCGCGAACGATTATATAAAATAATGTTATTAATAGATACACTGCGAAGTAATTGGTTCTGATGCCGGCTGTTAAAATTAGTATTTTGGAAATTCTCCACTCGCTCATAAATGCAATATTTTTTTTATACGAATCGAAATAACCGGTCCGGTCTGACCGTGTACTAGTGTTTAGTTTTACTGAAACTGCTTTTGGTTTGATTTTTTTGTCTACCATCCCATTAGAAATTTACGCGTGAGTTATTATTATGCGGCGTGTGGTTGAATTGGAGGCAAAGAAGTTTAAAGTGATCCCGAGTTTGAAATTCCTATTTTTAGATTATGTTTAGCTTATTGAAAGACCAAAATGTGCAAGTAATTTTTTACGCCTGCGTGCCGGACTTTTTGTAGACGATTTCAGTTTCGCGCTGAACGAATTCAACAACAATAGAATCATTATTTTTTTAACATTTTCAATAATACTGAACGACGAACGATCTTTAGGTTAAAATTTCACGAAAACGGTCGATCCACTGTTATAGGAAGTCACAACATGGGTTACCTACAAAATTTTTCAAGAACACTACACCTGGTACTTCCATGTACTACACTGGTTCGGTTAAATTTTTTCGTTTTGCCAGATTGATTTGTAAATCCAATACGAATACGATAAATATATTTTTAAAATAAACATATCTAAACGATACACCTAAACACTGTATACAGTAACCGCATTTTGTACGAGGGCTAGAGACTCGTGTGCTACTGAAAATATGTGTTTACGATTCCCGACTAGGTAGTTTAAGAATTCAGTCGCGACATTTGCCGACTTGGTTAGTTAAAAGTTTCACCGTTCTGTCACGAACACACAAAGGAATATTATATACAAAACACAACCGTCGTGTTTTTGTTTGTTCGACTTATAATTTCAAGACGTAATACAAAAATAATTATATTACGCTCCGAGGCAGTTTATATAATATTATATTTTGTATAATAATATACAATACAAATCGAACTTCAAAAGTGAAATTCTCATCATGTTTTATATATACATAGCAGTTTATAATTACGGTCGCATTGAAAGAAGATAATAGTTTATATTGTGCTCCATATATATATATATATATATATATATATATATATATATATATAGCTGTTATTACATTTTACAAAGAAACCTCTGCAGCGGAAGATACCATTACAACTTTGATGATCGGATCGTTGTGGGAATATTGTTTCTCGCGTTAAACATATTATTTCTATTCGAAATTCAAATCGTTACAGTTTACGAAACCACCGATACTGCAGCAGTGTTGCAGCGAGAAAGGTATTTATGCAACTCCGCCACGTCGTTTCTGGAAATTTTTCTCATCAACCATCATAGGGCGTGTACTATGTTGACCGTTTTCTCGTATTAAAATTAAAATTATAATAATATTATATAATAGCATCTCGTAAATTCTTGCGGCGTAATTGAAGCTCTCGACAAAGCATTGGACAAGCGGTTATGCGCATCGTAAGAAATACTTGTAACAGCATCTACTATTGTATACTCGAGATATTCGTATTAGTTGTATGGAATAATTTCTTTGTTAAACATTATTGCAGTAAAATTATAACTCACCGCGAACTCACCAAGGTTGGGTTAGTATTGGTTCGTGAACGCATAACACGCGTTAAGTAAAAAAACTGAACATTTTCTTTACCGAAAAATAATAATATTCTTATCAAATGTGATAGGTACGTATGCATATTATTTGTTCACGATTTATTATACGGAAAATACCCAACTCGTATTATAGAAATATGCAATTTGAAATTTCGCTATAAAATATTATATATATTATATTATTATTATCTATGTTTGAACAATTGCAATTTCAGTTGACAAAAATTATGTTTATACTGTCCGGTAAATGAAAAATGGCCGCTGATGCCCTAGCGACGGGTTTTTTCAATAGGGCCACATAAAATTGTAACAATTAAACAATACTTACCGCGTTTATTGAACTATTTTATGTTATACTATATGCAATCAATGATGAATTTTTCGATAATATATTACAAAACAATTTTGTTTTAAAATTTTCAATCAAAAAAAAAAAAAAAAATAAAAAAATAAAAATGTACACATCCTTCCCAAACACATTACTTTTTCATTTCGGATATATACTAACGAGATCTGCAGTTGAACCATATCATAAAATTCGTGCACAGACAGTTCTACGAACCAGGTATGCATTTGAATCATCTAACTCGGTGGTTTTTGAGTACTAATGTGTTTTACGCGGTGACTTGAAATCAGGGGCTTGTTCGGGAGTATTTTAAATTACCTATCTTTACTTTTCTTACGCACGTGCTTAACAGTTGGCTTGTAAGCTTCGGTTGTCACTTTGAGTGATTGTTTAAATATTGATAGATCGATTTAATATTTACCGGCTATCTTCATAATACAATTTTAAGTCAAAAAATTATATATATTTTTGTTTGGTTACGCGTATCGCTTATAGTTTTAGCCATTTTAATTGAAAGTTATAAAAACGTACCAATCGCTTTTTTTTAAACCTCAGAATTTTGAAATATTTTTTATTGAATACATGCGCTAAAACGGTTAACAACACAGTGTAACGATTCATAACACGCACTTGAGTTCACAACATCCTCACCCGGTTCACATTACATTGACTATTGTTGTCAAAAATCGGTATAATGAAACGTGTGCACAAATATTTCGTGTAAATTATATACAATAATTATAATATAATACAATCCGCTACCTTATCATAATACGATATAGTATCTCGGTTTATATATTTTTTTCATATAACGTGTACTATATAAATCCTGTCGCAATTATCAAATGGCAAAATTGATGACTAAAATATATAAACAAAAAATAAACGTGGAAGAAACCAAAAAAATATTTATTATACATAGTTAGGAAAAGAAATAAGTTATAAAAAAAATAAAAATAAATAAAACCCACTTGTTGCCACTATCGCTGGTCACCTATAGTTGGTAATGACTCTGGTTTAAAAATCCTTGGTTTCAAAAATAAACCATTAATAACACATTTGTCAGTGGGCACTTTTCATTCGCACAGGATTAAGGTTTTATAGTTAAATCTGTTTAATTTATTTTACCAGCCCATTTTAATAAATCCGTGGATCAGTTATCCACTGGATATCAATCGAAAATAAATTTTAATTTTTAGTTGTCAATGACTTATTATAGGCCATTGACCTTATAAACATTTAGGAAAGAATATTCTTAGCATTGTGAAAAACATTTTAAATTTTAAAGTATATTTTTCATAATTTATTTGACAACCACTTATTAGTTGCAAATAAAATAAACTAAATGACAGTGTACCGTATTTCATCTTACGTCAATTTGTATACAGAAATCATCTCATTAAGCTTACATTAAGCAGTACAGCGAGCGTTCGATCTCGTCATCATAATCTCAAGTCTATATTATTTTGGCATAGAGTTTTATACGTATAGTAAACGCGATTTACATGTCTGTATAAACCGTTCTTACTACAACTATACTCTTTCTTAGGAATCACAAAGAGTTTGTTAATAAATTAAATTTGTTCAAACATTTAAAGACATATTGTACTTTTTTGAGTTTTTAAATTGTTATACGACTATCGTTGTTTGTTCTTTACGTTGATAAAACATTAAAAACTACACGAATGTATATTTTCTAAATCATTGTCCAATAAAAAAAAAATACTCAGTATATATATATTATATACACATACACCTATGCATATTTAATATTATTATGTTTGTTTAAACTTATGATATCATAAACAAATATATATGTGTGTGTGTGTGTGTGTGTGTGTGTGTGTACACTGTACAGACTAAAATTATTAAACTGCTGCGGGGCTCTACCGTGGTTTGTTTTCAGATAATTAAGTAGCAGAAACGATGTTAACTCTACGCAAAAAAGAAAATAATAATGTTATACATGTCGAAACATAAACCCGTGGCAACAGTAAGAACAGGAAGACATTTATTCACACATACACACTTTGGGTCCGAGATGAACGTAAAAATAATAATGACATCGAAAAAATCGTTCGGTAAAAAAGTCGAGAACAGTATTGTATGTATAAAACAGTTATTCTGTACAGGAGGTATGGAACCGTTATATTATAGAAATTATATGGAACGCTATTGAATATCCCAAATAGATATTAAACAAATATTATTGGTAATAATTAGATATTAATAATATGCGAATTAAAATATTTATTTTGTACTCTTAGAACGATTCTGGTCAAAATTACGTAAGTGTAGATTCTAATGATTATATTTATTACAGTGTATAATGATAGCCACTTCTCATAAGTAAGTAATATTTTAAAAAGAGTGCCATCGTAGTCATAATCCATACACCATACTATTATATAATATACAGTCGCACAGATGTTCATATGCTAATGGACCTAGGTGGTTATATATATTGTTATGTCTTTTATATTTTCGATAAAGACTTCTGCGCGTCAAGCAATTGGCCGACAACAGATCAGTTTTAAACGATAAATATTTGCGGTGACGATCGGCTGTCGCGTTCGGGAGATCGTTTATGTTTTGAAAAATGCGAAGTCTAAAAGTCAATTGCGAACCAGTCAAGTTCAAACCATTTTACGGTTAAATTGCAGACGTGAATACAGACAACTCATGAATAATGGTAAGTACCAGCAAGATACCTACATTTTAATGATAGCCATTTCTCATACCTAATAGTAATATTAAAAAGAGTGGCATCATATTATAGTCCATATACAGTCGCACCAATTTTTATATCATATGATTATAAGTCATATGTTTGTTATGACTTTGTCTGAAATAATCAATCCCACCGGCAATACCCATTGACTATGAGGCCATCATAAAATTATACTTATAGATAATAAAAACAATATTTTTCTCATATTATTGAATTATTATTATTATTGATTATTAAACAACGACATTGGGCAGGGCGCCTTTTGGGTCTTCGCATCGTACGGCCAATCAGCACGCTATACTTACCACATTACATTTCTATTGGTTATTATTATTATCCAATGCGTTTTAATCTATCTTAGCTACTCGAGTCTCGAGACTAAGTCCGTCAGTCGCAGTTCGAACACAGTGAGTTATACTTCGAACCACGCAGAACCCTCCAGAGCACCGAGCCGTTGTCACATCTCATAAACTACGACAATAATAATTGATTGATCGTCGATTCTGTACATACACATTCTAAGGTTAGTCGTCGGCGATTTGATGTAACTATACGCTTTAAACAAATATTTTAATATATAGGTTTTGTAATATATAAGTCGAAATTCAAATTGTACAGGAGAGACAAAACGTATTTTGTGTAACTTATTATATGTTCCCTTTTCGAAATAAATGAAATAAATCTACACACACTGCATATATACTGTTACTATACAGGAACACGTAGATATGTTTCGTTTCCACGCCAAATAGTTTTAGTCATAAATACATGAAAATTTCACCAGTTATTAAGATTGACATTTTCTTTACATGATTTAATTTTCAAAATATTTCGCTTATTTGAAGTCTATTTGGTCTATTTATAGGCATTTGAAGTATTCGTTTTTATTAAGTTTTTAGATTCTAGACAAAGTGATGAATGTATTGATTTTACAATGATGTATGTTTTAATTTTAATTTTTGTGCCTTTGACCACGTTTTGGAGCAGTAAAAGTGCTTCGATTTTAAAAAGTGAGCCCTGTTTCTGATAGGAAAATAAATCTAGATGGTACTTTGGGGAGTCAAAAGTAAAAAATTTCCAAAAGTTTTCAAAAGCATCAGGAAAAACCCTAAAAAAGTAACAGAAAAACGGGCAGTTTTACGCAAAACTAGTTTTTGACCAAATCAATTTTTTATATGGTTGTAATTCAAAAACTAATCACTGTAAATACTTGACATTTTTACCAAATGTTTATGTCAGTGTTATCTATATACAGTTAAATTTTCAAAATTTTTTGGCTTTTTTGAGTTATTTGTAGACCACTGAAATTTTAGATTTTTATTAGAATTTTTTTTTGAAGTGTCGATAAAAAAATTTTGGATTATCAACAAATTTTGAAAATTTAATACAAGGTTCCTTATGAGTTGATCTTATTGTAGCTAAAAAAAATTAAAAATTGTTTGTCACAATTTTTTTTATAAGCGTTTATAGTTCAAATTTTTATGAAATCTGTAGAAAACGTGAAAATTTGCGAGTAATTTTGAAGTTGAAAAATTATAAAATTTTTTGTGTGTATAACTAAGGATTAAAAATACAACACTAAGTTTCCCTTTAATTATCTATAAAGAAAACTCGAAGCATCATTATGGGAAAAACTTTAAGTGCGTTTGAATTTTAAATTTTTACGAAATAGCGTAACGATAACGATTTATCCCAAACGATTTTAAATATTTTTTATTATTCAAAAAGTATAAGTTGTAGATACTTGAAAATTTTACCAGTTATTAAGATTCGCGTTTTCTTTAGGTGATTTAAATTTCAAAATATTTTGACTTTTTTTGAGCTATTTATAGACAACTGAAATTTTAAATTTTTCTAAAAAAATTTTTTTGAAGTGTCAATAAAATTTTTTTGGCCCTATCAAAATATTGGGAAATTTAATGCAAAGTTCCTCATAAGTTATTCTTATAGTTGTAACAAAATTATAAGAATACATAGGCACATTTTTTTTTGATTACCATTTAAATTTCAAATATTGACAACAATTTGTCAAATTCCTGAATATTTGCAATTTATTTTGTAGTTGAAATTTATAAAAGAATTTGTATAAGTAGATAAGAGTTGAACACTTAATACAAGATTTGCATGAGTTAAGCTTACAATAATTATAGGAGAACTTAAATTTTGGGGTACTCAAGACATTAAAACATAAAACCACCTTTTTTATCACCCGATGGAAAATATATCTTAGGCTGACAAATCATCTTCGTTCATCGTTTTTTGTATACCATGAAACCTATCATTAGATTCAACTTTATTTTTTTTTTTTATTAGCTTCTAGTATACAACTATGATAGAAGATTCAATATATATCCATTATAGTAACCTACTATATAGTTGAGCGTTACTCACTTGACCACTCTTTTTCAATTTTATACATATTGAACTACTAATAATCGAGGAAAATCTTTCCATTTAACATTTTTGGTTAGGTTAAAATTTTTCGTATATAAAATCCAACAATTAACACAAAAATAAAAACTCATCATTTTTTAATATCTTTAACTTAAATTTACATTAGAATCGAAATACACTAAATTAGATACTTAACATTCATTTGAATATCATTGAGAATCAGTCATATTATATTTAAAATTACATATTTAGTTTATTCGTATAATTAATGACAATGGGATTCATTTTTATTTGGAATAATAAAAGCATTTTATGCATTTTATCAAGCTTTCTAGAGACTAGACCCTTATTGAGTTGTGTAATCAGTGATAACAAATATTCTAAAATTCTAAGATTATAATTTATGTAACGGTTTATTAATGTAGTGGTGTTCGAAAATATAATTTAATATAATCCCAACTTATTTGTATAATTTCAAAAAAGATTTTAGCCTTTTAGGTATACGTATATTTTGTATACTCTATAGTGATTTTCTTGTTGCTGTGTACTGTGTATAGTACTATTATAACACTTAAATTCAATTTTTGACCCTTTACCCGAAGTTAGAATTATGAGGACCAAATAAAATAATAAATCGTCACCAACTGGAAACTTGCTAAATTTGAGAAAAAAAATACATTGTGCACAGAAGAAATCGGCCATGAATAAACTTTATAGAGAAAATTATTATTTAACTTCATGACCTTCGGATTTTAGTTTGTAACTAAGAAACAACAGACTTTTATGTTTAATAATTTAACAAAAATTTTAATTATTAAAATCTCTAAACGCGTGTATCTGCAAACTCCGTGGTAAATAAAAATATGAGTAGACAAAGAAAAAGAAATATTTTATAACTGCCATATTAGAATGATACTTTTAGTAATTAAAATTATGGATTTGTGTTAAAATGTTTTATTGTTTTTATTCTCCTACAATTTACGAGTGTCCGCAAAACGTTTTAAAATATCCGCACACCTAAAACAGTAAAATAACAATTTTGTTATACAAATACGTGTCAAATATGTATTAAATTGTAATGTGAACATAAGAAAAAAAAATTAATTTATCCTGGTTCTAGAATCTAAAAGTTATTTTACACAATAAAATAGGATCATGATGTTGCGCATTACAGAACACAATAGTATGAAACTATAATTTTTTTGGATTAAGAAAGCGAGTAGTCTTCATTTGTAAAAATAACATAAAAACTTATAATTATTTGTCTAAAATGTTTGTATCCTTTAAAGTTAAAATAAAGTTCAAATTTCTGTTCATTTAGTTGGTAGTAAACAAATATTTGATGTTTAGTGCTCTCTCTTTTCGCGTGAAAATTCTTCACTAATTAATTGTAAATGATTAGTGAACGTATCTTGCATATTGCATCACAGTGGTACTTTGAAATCGATTATAAATGTCCCTATTATTTGTACGTATTGTTATAAATTAAAAAATAATAACCTTGAATAATTTCAATTATCAATGTCTATTCGATTTCGTTTTTATAACAATACTAAAGTGACACAACTTTTAGAAAACAAAACGATGTTTGCATGGATAATATTTTAAAAACTGCACTACCGAAATACTATATGTAACCTAACTTATTAAGTAAAATATTGATATATACTTGAACACAGCTAGACGAGCCCAAATAACCCGTGAGTAGGCACAAAATACGTATAGACTATAGAGTACATTAAAAGTTTTACGAGTGTGATAATATTTTAAAACTGATCTCGTATAATACTTTTCTAACTCAAGATCCATATAAATTAGCTCCTCGGAAACATTTATTTTACACAACGATATATTTTTAATAAAACTTTAATTAAATATAAATTAAATCCTTGTTTGTGATATATACGGAACTCTGGGTGATAATAATCCGGAGAATGCTTTCATTTGAATTTAAAGTTTTTATTGTTTGTCGTGTTCACATATCCAATTAATGTAATTTAAACCATCCCTGTTACCTCACACACATACTTCAACAATAACTTTCGAAATGTTAAAAATTAAAAAAATGTACATACGAAAAATCGTAGGTAAAATTAACAAATAAATTTTAATGAATTTTTATGAAAACATATATTTTAATTCAATACACAATAAATTAATTACTTTATACTTTATAGTAACACTATTATATAAAGTGGTTAGAATATATCTTTTTTTTTACTCCAATCAAATGGTTTTTATGTAATCTAATAACATTTTGTTGAATTAATAATAATTTAAAACATTTAACAAAAAACGATTATTGTTTTAAGTGGACAATTACTTTTTAAAAACAATAAATACGATTTTTACATCATTAATTTAACTAATTATAATACATTTATGATATTTTCTGTCAAAACACAATCATCGACACAACAAATAAAAATACCTAAAAAGTCTTATAATAGGCTTGATTTTTCAAATTTAGTGTGGAACTGTCACGGCTCATATTTTTTTTTTAACAAAATAGTATTGTTAAGAAATCAATTTATTATTTCAGTTGACAAAAAACTAGTGAATTACATACTATGTTTATTGTTGATTAATATAATTAATACTTCAAATTTATTTATTGGTTATAATTTAAACACGTTTATTCATCAATACGACTTTGCACTCATTCTCACATTGTAATTGTCCTTGAAGTCTGCAAATTCAGTTCTCCAGTGCACTTATCTAAAATACTTAACCACTGATTTTCGAATGATGACTATAATTTTAGACTTTATAGGCACTTTGAATCTTACATAAGTAATTAGATATTTGCTTTAATTTAGAAGACAATTTTAAAAACTGTTAGTTTTATACCAGGAGGTCATGATTTCCAAATCTCTTTTTGTGAATAAAATAAAATAAAAATAATAATATGGTAATAAAAGCGAATTTCAAAAAGTGGATAGCTAAATCCAAAAAACGAATTAAGCCATTCAAATTCGTGCGTTTGCTTTACGGAAAACTATCCACTTTGACGTAAAAAAAAAAATGAATGAAAACCACATATTATGTTCAACAACTTTTGTGAAAGGGTCAATTTCACCAAGAAGTGGCTACGAGATAATATAATATTCAATAACATACGATACGCGATACAATAGAACCCAACTATTCATAATAGTATATAAAGTGGTATATAATGACGTACTGTATATTACACAATATAATTATATTCAATTTCCGAGTCAAATACGCAAGTCGCATAAAACTTGTAATCTCATTAATTTGTATAAAATAAATACACACACTATAATATGTTGTATTCTATTACAAAATACTATATATAATACATACCTATTAAAATATTATATATTATAATATACTAGGTTAGCTGATTCTTTTATTGGACAACATTTTGCGAGATATTCGCGTACCTCTCCACTCAGCTCACCTAAACTTTGAATACTTATAAGCTTATTAACTACTCGTACACGTTTCAATTTTTACGTATTAATATATTAAATTGTAGAATATAAAACCGAAATAAAAAAATTAGAAAATTATAACGATATAAAAGTATTTAAAAATCTAAAAAAAAATTAAAAATTTAATATATATATATATATTTTTTTTTTTTTTTGACTGAAAACTATGTAAATTAAAATATTTTCAGAAACATTAATAAATATCGATGTAATTATTGTTGTTTGATAAAATAATTACTCTGTATACGTATATTTTACATATTACAGGCGTATCGTTTATTAATTTGCCGTTGCGTTTATCGAATAAAGATGTGCATAAATAATTTCGGCTAATAATAATGGACTTTGCGGGAGTGTAGTCTTGTGCGCTACCAACAAATTTTAAACCCGGCTTAAAAACAGTAGCGGCAAAATGGCGGAGGGGGGGGGTTAACCTTAGTGGTCGACGGGATGATGGTTCTCAAACCAATATATAATAATATTATACGCTATATATACGTAGTATACGAACGACGATGGTAGTTCAGTTTTCGCGAAACCACAACAAACTTTGTAGGTATATAATACACTCTGTTGAAACAGCATATAGTACACCCCGCTATACAGACACTGCTCCGGGCGATCGAGAGGAGACCGCCCGCTATATCGTTACATAAAAACAAACAGTACCTATAGTATTAACATTTTCGCGATTGACTGCTTTTACAATTGGACCTAATATCATTTCTGTGTTCGGCGGTCTTAAGCTGTGCCAAGAGAAATTAAAGCGAGTTTATCATTGTTTATCGCCGTATGGTAAAAATAAAAATAATAAACGAAACGAAACACCGCACTATTATAATACTTCATCATTATATGCATAATATATATTATATTTAATAAGTTCAAATGATATAATGAACAAAAAATATGTATACCATGTACAGGAGCGGTTCAATCACCGTGAATCAGGCAGTGGCGTTTCTGAGAGTGATCAAGGCTTGACGGAGATTCACTAATCTCCCCAACAACTGTACCACCCCAGGACTGCTGGACAATTCCTTGAAAATTTAAAATAATAATAGTAATATTACACACTGCAATAATCCAAAGCGTGTCGGTCGTGAGGTAAATAGTGTTCTCAGTATACGTACTATTTTAACGTCTAAAAATATGGACGCATATAGGTTTTGTAAATATAACTCACTACATATTAAATGAAAGCGATTCTGCAGTGAATAATATGCATTTCATCATCTTTACACAATTTATTTCACTCGCATACACAAATGCAGGTATGTCATATAAGACAATTATTTTGTAACCAGACACACTCTTTTCCTTTCTAAATTAAGAGCAAAAATTTCACTGTCAAGTTTTGTATTTGATCGAGAAATATTGAATGTTCTGACGAGATTGATGGCCTATATAGGTAAGACTAAAAAATATCACAAAAAAACTACTTGTATAATAATATTTAATAAAAAAAAAATTATAAAAATGTATTTCAATATGATTTTTTCACAATTTAATAAAATATATATATATATATATATATATATATATATATAATAAAATATTAGACAAGTACATTAAAATAAAATTTATGATGAAATTCTCCAAAATCTAGAGATTGACAAATGCGGCTTTAACTTACCATTAATTATTATCGTTATTTTTTAATGAAGTTAAAAACACTTCTTTTTGCTTAACGCTGATAAAAAATAACATAAAATTAGTTAATATTCTAGAATTTCGTATTGTTTAATCTTATATTTGATAAAATATACTTAGAAACTTAAGGTAGGCTTAGAAAATGTATTGAAAAATCAATCTGCATTATTAAGAATTTAATAAAATAAAGTAGATTATTTATTTTTATGATTTTTAGATGTCTAGATGCATAGAAAAATCGAAAATAAAACTCATACTTGACAGGAAATTATTTTATAAAAAAAAAAAATGACACACATTACAACTACGGAACTTAACTCTGTCATTTTGGTTAATTTTTTTTTTTTGCATACAAGTTACAGTCACCATTCACGATACCGCAAAATAGCTACATTTTCATTGACGGCCAACAGGGATTATTACCACCTACATCAGCAGGTACAATTCTACTGAATTTATAAACCACTATATACCCCGTTTCAATTATATATAGGATGAAACTTATGGCGTTACGTCCGAAATACGGAGCGATTGGTAGTTTTCTGAAATGTTTGTTATTTTGTTTACAATAATAATATACTATGAGGTTTTTGTTTCATTGTTTTACTGTTCGTATACCTCTAAATGTATAAACAGTCCAGACCGTATTTATAATTTAACAGCACTGAAGGGACCAGTAAAAAGTGATTGTTTTACATCCCACGGTTTCCTTCTATCCGATATATTTCGTTTTCTGCATCACAATAAATTTACAATATTATAATATGATATGAACGTTATATGTTATACATTGTCGTTGTATATAATATTATTGTTTATGTTTAATGCACGATAGGTATAGTATGGTTTTCTACGAGACCGCTGAATAATTTATGTTATGCTATCCAATTTCGTAGTAAAAGAATCGTCAATACACGACATGTACAACTAAAAAGAAGTTTGAATAAACAGTTTAACACTTCATAATTTCATAAAACATAAGATAATTTATTGGATAAGTCACGAATACTGTTTTCTTCGACAAGGCAATTAAAAAATCGAATACGCTGCTTAACCGTTTCTCAATTTAAGCTATTTTAAACACTGAAAGACATGTCAGTTAATAAAATAATATATTATACCCAATACCCATATTATTATATAATATTCATAGTATAAAAGACGATTTATGATAAAATACAATTGTAAATTTATATTCGGTATACACTTAGTGAAAACAATTTTCACACAGATTGATAAAAAAAACCATACGAAATAAAATTTGTATTGATTCATCATGTAGAACAAGTATATAAAATATCAATCCTCATTAAATTTTATATTATCATAATTTTTTATTATTATCTATGCAAATTGTTTTACATTTAAATGTGTTACAACATAGTGATGCACAATGTATATAAATATAATTACACAATTAATTTAAACCGCCTACCGGAAATATTACTGATGGAAAAATCAAATGAATTTCTACCCACCACGTAGTTTATAGCTGATCTATTTAATCAGTGGTAGTATAGTTAATTATAAACGGGGATAAATAACCAAACAAGCAATTCAATTTCATTTTAAATTTCAGTTGGACTATGAGATTATGATATGTTTTGTAGCATCGTATGCATTAGTCACAAAACAAATGTGTATAAAATGATATTACAATAATATTATTAATATAACTTTTGCAGTATACATAAAAACTTTTATAATAAATATAATTTTAAAATATTTTATAACAATAAAGTTTTTTGAATTAAGTTATTACGTATTTTTTTTTTTTTATATTCTCCACTTAGATACACAATAATCATAAACATTATAACTCATTGTATATCATAAAACAATAGATAACAATAGATATACCGTACATAACACTATAAAGTTTTAATATATAAATGCTCTCATTGATCATTATTTTAGTTAAATCAATTGTTTTAAATTATTTATTACTTATGATAATTTTTACTGCTCTGAAATATTATAATATGTTACTTAAATGTAAATAATCACCAATCACAATCAAAAATACTAACCTAATCTTAATATATAAATAGCATATTTATATTAATATTAGGTTTAGGAACCTAACCCCTTAATATTTAAAATAAAACTATAATAAATGGTTGAAAATATTAAGAAAAACGTCATAAATTAATTGTATATTTTAATAAAACTTTTTTTTTAGTTTTGAGAACTATAATTTAAAAATATTACAATTTTAAATAGGTAGGTAATACTGTAATACAATTTATTAGAAATAACAGTGAACGTATATCTTGTATGGTAGATGGCAAGTATACTTCGCCATTGAGAAAGTCACTGTATTACTGTAGGTATTGGAAATGTTAAATTTGAATTCAATGATCAATTATTTTATATCTCGAAAAAAAAGTTATTTAAATTTCTATTAATTTAAATTTAATCTAGACCAAATATTGCACACTAAGAATAATACTCCACATGGTAACAAAGTTTTTTTTACTTGCCTACTGATCCAAAATCGAACTGTATGCCAAAAGTTTCGATTAAAATGTTTTTTAACATGTGCAGCGTACGATGATACATATTGGTCTACAAAGAAAATGAGTACCTTACCTTTATATGTACACCTTATTTTTTTTAACAATGTATTCATATTATGTTGTAGTAGCAGACGGAATTGTAAACAACACATTGTGTAGATTTTCTCATCATGTGTCTACGTCGTGAAGATTAAATCGCAGTATTGCCTTTACTCGATGGTGGTTCATGATAAACAACCAGGTATTTAGGTATATGATGAGGGTAACTTATTACAATTGTTTGTAAAAAAAAAATGTCTTTACCACAATTATGTAAATATTACTTAATAGTATAAAGTTTATACCGTCACATTCGTGACAGCTAATATAGACAACAAAATGTTCCCTCATTTCCATCACGAATAGGTTTTTATCTAGCACATTGAAATTATAATCGCTTTATCCTACATATATTTTATATAGCCATCGATGTAACCATAATGTCATATAATAATAATAATTTCTAGAGTACAAATTGAAATTATTGTTTCATGTTTCAAATTTATTATTATTATTATTATTTTATCTGTTCACATCGTCGATACAACGTGTGATTGTATAAAGATTACATAAATAATTTTCCAGAAAATGCAATGACAATGCTATCAAATGTATTTTAGTTAAAATTAAACTGTATTCGGTATTGTAGAAACATATCTCTACTCTACATAATGGAAAGCATTTAATAAAACTTTAAATTAGGAATTAATCAGTGTGTAATGCATGACCAGTATTAGATATATATTTTTAACGGACATAATAGGTTACGATCCTAGCACCCCATTGATTCTTTAGCGTTTGTAAAATCATCATTATTCTATTACCTTCCTGGTTATAATTATTATCATTATACCTTGAATTATAATATTTTATAATCTACAGGGAATTCAAGGGACCCCTTAACCTAACTACTCGCGTTGGCCATATTATAGCGTAGCACTTTTATTTTTTGTTTATAAACTATATAATAGGTATAGTATAATAATTACTAGACTAAACTTAAGATATTATTATTATATTTTATGAGAAACCACTAAATTATACATGGTACATTAAGTTTAGTGACTCAGAATAAACTGTTAATTCGAGATATGACTTATATGCTATAAAATATTAAAAAAAAAAAAAAAAAAACAATGGGTTGAACAATTAATAGTGAAAAATGTGGTTTTCAATATAAAAAGAAAGTTTTTACCACAACAGGACACTAATGATATATAATCTAAATAAGATTTAATTTTTAAAAACGTATTAGAATAAGAGGGGATAGCAATCATACTTTATACTCACCGCCTATACACAGTATTACACACCATGTATTCTTTTTATGCATTCTGGATATTATATACACTATAAACTATACACCCAATAATACAGATCGTATAATCTTCTTAATTTATGAAATCATTTGCAATGATGATTGTATCTGACTTAATCTGTATCTGTTGAATTTTTTTAAGGGGTACGAGTTTGGCTAACAAGCCTTGAAATGAAGTAAAAATGTATGTAAGTTTTTATAATTGTTTATGTATACCTAATATTTTAGTTTAGTAACTAAGAAGGAATACTCAAAAAAGTTTATTGGTAAAAAGGGAACAGTTTTTTTTTTTATAATAGTTTGAGAATTCCTGTTTTAGTTAATAATATATAAAAATAAAAAAATATCGAACAACTTTGAATCAATTTTACTGATGGATGTATTTTGTGTGCGTTAATAATTTAAAAATGTTATATTATATTAAAATTATAAATGCATGTTTTTTTTTACAATAGTTACAACAATTCTTCATAAACACAAGTTTAAAATCATGTTGTGAACAACACGAGCATTTTATTATACTCAACTAATATTGGTTTTGAGTCTTAACATAATTACAAAATATTCGTGCATATTATGGATTTCTAAAACTAAATAATTATTAGCTAATAATATATATTGACACAGCTGCACATCATCACTGTGTTTCGGTGTATGTATTTTAATTACCTGCAAACTATTTGAACTTTGTGACAGGCGTTCGATGTTTAATAACATGAATTTTAAACTAAGTTATTGACGAGAACAAAAATACAGTATAAAGACACACGACGCTGTATATGCCTACACCACCTCAATCGATTTAATGTTAAAGACTCTCATAACGATACTTGAAACTCCAATAATTATGAGTAGCATTCATTAAATCGATCATTCCGACGTATAGCTTATAATATTCATATTATGTATAAAACTAGCAAACTATGTGACTCGTTTAGTTAATATTTCGCAAAACTGTCAATATCGAGGACATATATAATATTGTATATCATGACACGTGCGTACGAACCCATAGTCACAGAGTTGTTCCTAACCACGCCCGGTTATTTGTGTTGTAGTACAGACGTTTCCGACGATATCGAAATGCCATTTAAAACGATAAAATATACTGTTGCGTCGATCAAAATATTTTATTTGTCCATCTCGGAAAACTATAGCCGTCGAATTACGATTTTACGACTATATATCCGACGGCTGTAGTCAGCAGCGTGGTGATGAATATTTACTCACTCGTCTTTAGTTTAATATATTATATGTTTATTAAAACATTGTTACCTATTAATATTTTAGGTTCCGAGTGAAGCGACGTATGTTTGTACTTTTGTAGTGATTTTACGAGTTTTTTCGTCTGTTTGTCATCACCTTTTGGGGCAGTTAAAGTTTGCCCACATACACTGCACACTTGCCCTCAGTTATACACTATACCAAATGTGTACACTGTAAACATACACACTGGTACATCCGTGTACATCCATTACAGCGATCCAATCAGTATCTAATACACAGGAGAGCGGTACCATACTTTACCTTTTTCTTTGTTAATTTGATTGATTCTCGTTATACTCGAGTATTTGTTATTTATTTATTTTTTTCAGCGAAACTGTTTGAAAAAATTATAACTTAAATTATAATTTTTTTTTTTTTTTTAATGTTTATATTATTATATTATACTTGACGTGCAAAATATTATCATAATATTTAAATAAACAATAGTACAGTAACAGTGGATTGATTTGTACTTGCACTAAGGTTGGGTTAAATAAACCTATAACCTTAAAGGTTAGGTATCTTAAAAACTATAATATAATGTGTATAATCTTGTACCTTATGTAGGCGCTGGCGTGGTTATAGTCATTCGATTCACGACGAGTTGAACAACCCTATTCTTTTATACTTAAAGTAAGTATAATGCATAGAAAACGATTACTAAACCGACGACAATGCGTATAGATTATATTATTACGTTCAACAGGCCTGTGTGTAGTACGCTGCAACTTGCGCAGTCAATACTTATAACTAACAATACAGAGGATGCAGACATCGTCGGTACATAAGATAATACATAATATTATCGTAGTTGGGTACGAAATATAATCATTATTATTATGATTAAGAGTTATAACAATACGAGTGTAAAGACTAGAGGCACGTTTCGGAATCAGACAACTCGAGTTCCAGAGTTGAATACATATAACGTATTACAATAATATACCTACTATAATAGTAACAATACCGTGTAGGAAGAGTAAGTACTACCGACAACTTTGAGGATGTGTACACCAAAAATTGTAATATTTTTGAAATATGAATCAAACGTATGACAAGTTCTTGGAAATCGTCGTTTTATATGAACCCGTGTGTGTGTGTGTGTGTGTGTGTGTGTGTGTGAGTGTGTGTGACCATCCCCCTTTGTGGCTGAGCAGATTTAACAAGGAATAATATACATGATATACGGTGTTACTGCGCTAACATCGAATTATTCGTCGTCGGCAATATACCGACTAGACGTATGAGGTATAAAGCTCAGATTCGACGCCTTTCAAAAGGACTACGCGACATTAAATGTACATGTATTATGTATAGGCGCACAATGCACGGTGACGATTCGTACGAGGTACAACACTGTTATCTTTACACGGCCGCGTGGTATAGGCAACATACGCTATATATGTGTGTATTATGAAAGTGTAATGAGTTTTCGATAAATCTTCCTTCGTCTGCGCGAATTCACTCATCCTCTCTGCCACCCGTAAACCACCGTCGGGATAAGTCTTTGACTTGAGTATTACATAATACGCACACATTATTTACGACGTATAAATGTTTTTCCTCGAGATTTGTAAATATAAGTATATTGTGGGTTTTTTTTTTTTGCTTTCAGCGTGTGTGTGTTACGACGCGGTGCCAGAACAAATCCTCTGTAGGTAAGTATTTTGAATTCATTTCATAGCGGATTTTCGATTTAATTACGTGCTTTGTGTTTGCTATCTAGCTATACATATGTATTATACTTGAGTTAAGAACATATTTTTATTTCGCGGGCCGATGTGTTTGATTATCAGTACCTACTGAATATCGTGCTATATTTGTCGAGGGGGGGGGTTAAATAAGGCGCTACAAGGGTTATACGCATATTTTCATAATATTATGATTAATTTTATATTTACGCTATATTATACCTGTCATTAGATCATCCCGGAAAAATGAAACCACTACTAATAAACTGATGTCGCAAAATTGCTTATCTGAGATGCCGTTGGACCTGGTTATTAACGTCAACATAATAATAAATGTCAATAATCAGCATAATGTCACAAATTACAATTCACAATCACCTTAAACTTTTTAGATGTGTAAAACGCTGAGAACACAAAATAAAATAAACTGCAGTTATTTAAAAGCCGTACGATATCATTTATACAGAGCAAAGACTTGGAACAGATGTCACCGACAAATTCAATAACTCAACATTTAATATGTCACATACATATAGTTTATGAATAATGCAACATTAAATGTACTCTGGTTTAATTTAAATATATGTCAACTACTACAATAATTGATTGTAAATAGATACTACTCAACGGAGAAAATATAATATTATGCATTTATTATTTTTTTTATTCGGAAAAATACTCGAGCGCATACTGGTAATTTATAGGTATGGCTTGTGAAACGATCACTGTGTAATAATGTCGTTTAAGCGAAAATATTTTTTTCATCTTTATCAATATTTTCGTATATAAAACGTTATATTATGCGAAATAGACGTGCAACATAAGTATACATCGTTTTTCAAGCATATTAATATGTTTAAACAAAGTTTTATTTATTTATTTATTTTTTTTTCTTTAAAAATATATAAAACGAGTCAAACGAATAATGTATACAACATACATATAATAATATGTACACTTGTATAATATTTTTACTTAATCTATGTATTCTAACCCGTTAGAAAACGCTTGTTTCTATTAGTTTACTCTGCCATTTTTCCAAGTCATACTTGTGAGTTTTAACGTCGAAATCTAAACCAAACAAACACGAACAATTTATTAAAGACAATTATTATAATATTGATTGTCATCAGCTGACGTCAAAATCGTCTGGGCATACTATACGGGACGTGGTGCGCGGTAATATGATGGTAAATTGGTAAATAATATTATATAGATGGTTATATTTAATATAATGAAGTCACGTAGTTTTTAAATTAACGTCATAATCAATGTTAAAATTAAACGACTCGCAATTTATTTTAAACGTATTTGAAATGTTTAGCCGCAGAATAACAAATCTTCAACGCAGCACCTCCCTGGCTGTAATTTATGTTAATTGACAATTATACTTTTGAATCCCCCGTAAAAATATACATAATATATAACTCAGACGTGACGTTTACTGTGCACCGATGTGTAAGTTTGTGGGAAAAATCAATGTGTAAACGTAATATTAAGTGACACAATAAAGAGGTACTTTGTAGGTTTGAAGCCTTTTCCTTCTCCTCCTCCACCAAAAAAAAAAAAAACAATTTTATGCAATTTATTTTTACGATCATTAAAAATTAAATAACTAAAATGATATCTAGAAATTGAATATACGCGTAATACTGCAACACTATTTTTAACGTGTATCTACTTGTTTTATTTACGTTCGGGTAATTTTTCAAATTATTAATAAAAAATATCGTTAATCATCAATGAAATATAAATGCATAACAAATAAATGTAATTATTTATTGTTTACGTTGACATATTGTGTATTTTGAAAATTCTATAAAATAGTTGAAAAATTATCAGTTGCTATATGTGTTAAATGTTGATGTTTTTAACTTACGTCATATATTTATTACCTATATACCACTACGCTTATATTTAAATATTAGAAGAGAAACTGTTTTGAAAATTAAGCTAGCTGAGTATTTTTTTTTAGATTATAACATAGTTGCCGGTGATTTAAGAATAAATAGTATACAATTTAAAATAAGTACTTCAACGTGTATTTAAACCAGAACATAAATGATTTACAGACATATAATCGTGAACTAGGCTAGGAATTACGTGGATCGGGTGTTCATAATGGGATCATTACGGAAGGTTAGGTTACATTATTTTTCATTTTTGTGCTAATTGTGACTATTTTTTTTCAAGTCGAAAGCACCTCCCTGATGAACGGTTTCCCATTACTATAAGTGGACATGTTATTTGTTAATAATTCAATGTACGTCATTACACTTACGGAATATAAATTTGTATGGATTGTAAAAAAGTAAAATAAACGATATCAAAAGAAAAAACAACAACAACATACCTATTTTCCATTTGTATTGTAATAATGGTTCGCGTGACAGTATGTGTCAAATATACCTCGCCATTGAGTAAGTCATTATAATGTATGTTTTTATTTGAATTCATTGATAAGTCATTGACCATTGTATAAAAAAAAAAAAAACGATTCTAAGCAAAGGTGAAATGTAGAATATCGACTAATCTTTATTTATTTTATTGGTCATATTATAAATAAAAAAATAAGTAGGTAATTTAAAATTTATATGGTCTACCTATATATTAATATATAATTTATAATATTAAGTATACTTTATGATATATTTAAATTGCTATTTTAGTAATCTATTTTACTATATTTTATAAGAAGGCCGATTTAATTAGTTTTTCCAAAAACATTGCATTTTTTAAATTGTTTTAGTTTAATTGTTATACAGACAAAAGTATAATATTACCTTCAGAATTATATAATATTATTGTAATTTACTCTTGAATCTTCGAATGTATACCCACTTATCGTAAAATAGTGAGAATATGTTCGTGATATAATATAAGGTTAATTTAAATATTTTTAAAAAGTATTATGTATCTATAAAAATTACAAAGGATTTTTAATTTTAACCTCCGAAAAGTACTAACTAGATTCTCTTTCCTACAACATAAAGTATCCAAGTTAAAAATTTAAGCATTTTCTATTTTTTTTTTTTTTTTTGCTATAAATCTCGTAGGTACACATACACAAAATAAAAAACAGACATGCCATTGATACATTCGTCGCTCCGCTCAAAATCTAAAAGTACTTACGGACTTTTCTTTCCATCCGGAGTCTTCTATTTCCTGTGGTCGATTTTTTCGAAAATAAAATTCAATTTGTGAACTGTATCGTAGTCGTGTATTTTTAGTAAATAATGTATAATGTATAACCTTCTGTCAGTGTCCGACGACATATTTGCAGCGTTTTTTTTTTTTTTTTTGTGTATAATATATTCGTATATAACTTAAATATTGAGAAAACGTAGAATTAGACGTCAAGTCTATTTTAAACGATATATTTACTAGAGAATTATTATAGATATTTTACATATTTTGTAAAAATCACGCTGTTTATTCTATATTAATTATGCAAATAAAAATAAATAAGTCACCACTTTTACCACTTAATATAAGGAGTAATTAAATTATAATTGTACAGTAATTTTCTCGTAAAACGAGTTTTTGAATGTCAATGTGCCGCTTGAATCATTCAAACATTAAAATTAAATTTTTTCGAACCGATATTTTGAGAAAAATACTCTAATACATAATTACAAAATCCGAAACAACTTTATTGAATATTAATTTATAAACCGACGATATCGACTACTGTTACAATAATTCGGTGTATGTGATATAAAAAAAGTTGGCAAGTAGGTACCGCTCTGCTGTACATTAGGTGCCGTATGGATCATTATTATATAATATTATAGGAGGGTTAAATTTGAATCCAATGATAATTATCATTGTATACGAAAAACGATTCTGAACGGAGATGATTTGTCAGCCTAGAATATAATTTCGAATGGTTGGTGAAAAAGGTGGTTATGTTTTAATGGCCTAAATATACCAGAATTTAAGATTTTTTTATTGTTATTATAAGCTAAACTTATGGAAAATCTCATATTGAATTTTCAACTCTTAGCTACTAATGCAAAAATCTTTATGAATTATACCTACAAAATAATTTGCAAATATTCATGGTTTTGACGAATTTTAGTCAATATTTGAACTTCAAATGCTAATAAAAAAAAATTGTGCCTATGTTTTTTTATAATTTTTTAAACACTATAAGAATAACTTACGAGGAACTTTGCATTAAATTTTCAAGTATTTATAACAATATGTCATACAAAAATTTTATCGACACTTCAAAAAAAATTTTTCAGAAAAATTGAAAATTTCAGATGTCTATAAATAGCTAAAAAAAGTTAAAAAATTTTGAAAATTAAATCATGTAAAGAAAATGCCAATCATAATAATCGGTAAAATTTTCAAGTTTTTGCGACTTATACTTTTTGAATAATAACAAATATTTAAAATCGTTTGAGGATAAATCATTATCGTTACGCTACCTATTTCGTAAAAATTTAAAATTCAAACGCACTTAAAATTTTTCTTATAATGGTGCTTCGAGTTTTCTCTATAGATACTAGAAGGAAAACTTAAACACAAAAAATTTTTTGATTTTTCAACTTCAAAAATACTTGCAAATTTTCGCGTTTTCGACAGATTTCGTAAAAATATGAACTATAAACGTTTATAAAAAAAAAATTGTGACTAACGATTTTTAATTTTTTTAGCTACAATAAGAACAACTCATAAGGAACCTTATATTAAATTTTCAAGTGTTTTTGGTCATCCAAAATTTTTTTATCGACACTTCAAAAAAAAATTCTCATAAAAATCGCAAATTTCTAAGGTCTATAAATAACTCCAACAAAGTCAAATTTTAACTGTATATAGATAACACTGACATAAACCTTTGGTGAAAATTTCAAGTATTTACAGTGATTATAGTTTTTGATTTACAAACATATAAAAAAATTGATTTGGTCGAAAACTGGTTTTGCTTAAAAATTCCCGTTTTTCTGTTACTTTTTTTAGGGTTTTTCCTGACGCTTTTGAAAACTATTGGAATTTTTTTTTATTTTTGACCCCCCCAAAGTACCAACTAGATTCACTTTCCTATCAAAAACAGGGCCCAATTTTTAAAATCGAAGCACTTTTACTGCTCCAAAACGTGGTGACAGACACAAAAAAAAAAAAAACACATCATTGTAAAATCAATACATTCATCACTTCGTTCAGAATCTAAAAATAAACTCTACAAAAACCGTGTACGTTTTGAGACGCGTTCGTTGCGATAGTTCATATTAATATTTTTTAAATGAAAAAATCTAAAAAAAAAATTATTAGATTTATGTACAATTTTAGTGGTGCGGGATTATACGATATAATTTTTCTTTGAAAACAATATTAAGTTTCAATTTTATGTATGACAAGTGTTTTCATGCCATTAATAGTTACAAACTATAATATTAAATTTATTATGTACATTTCCCAGGTTCAAAGCCAATGTCATTACCTATATACCTATTATATTATTATTTACATTTACATTCCACAATAGTCGATAGCGTGTGGTTGAGAAAAATCGATAAATCAAATAAAAACTTAAGACCTAATAGAATACGATAATATACCGGCGTTTAAATATGCTTGAGTAGGTAATGATAAATATCATGTTTTATATAATATTTTAGTTATTATTAATTTATAAGAACGATCTAATAAGTTAGAGAGTTCATAATAAATGTTAAAATTTTTAAGCACGTTGAACCAAAGTTATTTTAGCGATTTCGAATTTTTTTTATGACTCATAAATCAGAGTAAACTTTTAACTACATGAAAGTAAATCAGATAGAGATAAATCAATATTGTGACACAGTAAATCTGTTTACCTATCTAGTGTACCTTCCATACAACAAACTTTGATTTAACAAAATACTTTTGAGAATCGATCCAAATATGATCCAAATTTATTTGAAAATGCGTCTTTATATTTTGAATTAAAATACAAACACAAATACACAAAAAACCAATCATTGCAAAATCCAAACAAAACACAAAATTTGTATGCGCTCAGGCTGAGTGCTATAGTATCTAGCAATAATAATCGTATAACAATAATCAATATATAAAAGTATTAATTTATAGGTACCTTATATTCAAATATTACCCGATTTTGTATATGTTTAAAATGATTTTCTCTGTAGATTGTTTTGTTGCCCACCAAACTTCGCAATTTTCAATTCTCATTACCGTTAAGAACTCAAGACACTACACAAAAGCATAACAATACATAATAATCATTGTTATAGTACCTGCCTAAGTATTGCAGAGTAGTAAGTCGCGTGTGAGTATATAATATATGTAAAATACGCTCACTGTAACGGATAATAAAATAAATATAACATGCTAAAATACGTAATAATTATTGTACCTACCTAAAACGCAGGTAGGAGTATAAATAAATAAGCTCAGTGAAATAGATAATAATATGCAAAAATACGCATAATAATTATTCTACCTTTAATTCGTATGCGCGTCGAATTACGCAATAATATCATATATTCATCAACGCGGGAATACGAAACTCAAACACATGTTCTATATTATACATATATAACAATGCGCACTATTGCTGCTGTCACTATAATACTATATAGATACAGGTGTATAATATAGTCATTCGTATAATATTATCCGTCGTCGAATTACATTTTCTGGATATTATCTGAATTAGTCTGTAATAACACAATTCGTACATATATTGAAATACCACTATAATACCTATACGGTAGCTTACTGGCATGACATAGTCCACGGTGTAAGTATTATATATTGTTAAAAATATACACATACGTATATAATATCATACCTATACACAATACTCTGACCGTAAAACACCGTTCGATGTTTATGTCGTTTTATTTCCGATAAAGCTTTGGTTTAATCTATAAAGATTAGTTTTAAATTATCATATAATATGAATCTAATAACCCATATTCTTTGTTTTAAAGTAAAATTTAAGGGATTTGTATAAATAATTGATTTTAAAGTAACCTAACCTATGTACCTGATACATTATACTTATAAGCATTTTCTTTTAATACTAGTTTTTTTTCAATTGTTTAGATCTAAATTAAAATGTTTTTATCTGTATTATACAATATTTAAATCCTAAAACTCAAAATCTATAATTGACCTATACTTTAAAATGTGATTTTTTTTTTTTTTTTGCTATATTTATGGAAATCAACTTGTTTTATTTAAATGATAAGTTATAAAAGATTATGTGTATCTAATAATCTCTAACAAACATTTAATGATTTTAATGTTTAATTATTTTTATTTATTTTTTTGAAATTAAATTAAAGAAATATCCATTAAAGTAATTTTAAAGTGATTAAAATTGTATGATACGGTATCACAAAACTTGTAATAAAATCTAAAATTTCTTAAAGATGTATATTTTTAACGTTTCTTTACTTGTAAAATCTTTTTATTTTAAAAATAAATACCTTTAGCTTTTTAAAGTTCTTTTTTAAACTATTATACTTAAATACTTAATAATGTAGAAAACAATTTTGTTTTTAATAAATTGCTTATTTTTAATATAGAAATAAAATAAAATAATTTATTTATTTATTTATTTTATTACGTTTGATGACACAAAAAAAAATAAACGATCTGACTAACCTAACCCCACGTTTTAATATTATTCAAAATAACTCTTAAATATTATTTTTACCTCAATTATTTCATTGACTTTGCTCCTTATGTTTCTGATGTAGGGCCATATGTCCTTATCAATATGCAATTGTGAAAATACGGCTATCTATATATTATATCTATGTGGCTTTGTAGGTAAAAAGTAGATTTAGAACGCCAAGTAACGGTAAGGGAAGTCCGGATAAGTGGCTAGCCATATGATGTGCTATACTGGATTACTGGCACGATAATCTCGAAGGGCGTTCTTTAGATGCATCAAATAAAATAAGAGACACATTGATGATGCCTTTGATACGTAGTCTTCGTTAAAGACAATCTATATAATAATATAAGTATAACCAATTATCTTGGTATATTATATTTATATGTATTTGTCAATATTAATAATACAATAATATGTATTATTAGTAATAGTCCTACCTAATATGAAAGAAGTCAAAGTTTATTAAAATAATAATATAAATAATTTTAAAATACGAGTATACATATTATATAAATTTATGATTTCAAATTCGTCTGATTTTCATCACTTCCACTATTATTTTTGTTTTTTTTTTCAAACAAAATTTTCGCTAGATTACCCTTAGCAACGGACGTTTAATATAATAACGTTACCACAGTAACCTCGTTAGTCGTTAAAAAAATTTTTAATCTTAATTTAAAAAATATATCATGTATATTTATACTATAAAAGCAAGTCCCGATTTTTATGTCACGCATACAAATCCACACCGTTCAATGTATTATCACAACATTTTTTACTGTTATACCTGACAGTTTGCTGGAGATTTTAGTATCACTTTTATTAGGGAACATGTCCAATATTTTCAAATATTCAGATGTAAACAAAAATATGTTATTTGTATCTAAAAACACACTGTTTGGTATGAAAACGAAACATATATATGTGTCCCTATAGTAACAGTATGTGTATCTTTATCTTTTTTTTTCGAAAAGTTAACATAATAAGTTACACAAAATAAGTTTTGTGTCTCTCCCGTAAAATTTGGATTGCTTGACTATAATTATTTTAATATACCTTTTAAAATATATAATATGTATACGTCAAAATTTAAATTCTACCGGAGAGATACAAAATTTATTTTGTGTAACTTATTATGTTCCCTTTTCGAAATAAATGAAATAAACATAGACATACTGTTACTATATAGGAACGCGCAGATATGTTTCGTTTTCACATCAAAAAGCGTGTTTATATAAAAAATAACATATTTCTGTAAACATCTGAAAATGTCAAAATATTGGACATGTTCCCTAACAAAAGTAGTAGTTACTAAAACCTCCAGCAAACTGTCAGGTATAACAGTAAAAAATTTGGTGCGATACGTTGGACGGTGTGGATTTGTATGCGTGACAAAAAATCAGAACTTTCTTTTATAGTGTATAGATAGGTATTATAATATATTAAAATAACTATGTAAAGCGTATAGTTAAGCATAGGAGCCCACGACTCACCTCAGAATGTATATAGAAGCAACGACGAATCAATTATTATTGTCAACGTATATGTAGATGTGGACAACAGCTCGGGTGCTCTTTAAGGTCCTGCGAGGTTTGAAAACAGATCACTGTGTTCGACTGTGTTCGAACTACGACTGACGGACTAAATCTTAAGACTTGTGTATTTAAAATAGTTTAAAACGCATCCAATAATAATAATAACCAATAGAAATGTAGTATAGTAAATATAGTGCGCTGATTGGCTGTATGATGCGAAGACACACAGGACGCCCTGTCCATTGTTGTTGTTTGATAATCATTATAATTTTTGTTAATAATTTATCGAAATTTTACTATTATTATGTAATATATTTCCTGGATCTAAGAATAATTATAATATTAATGTGAGAAAACAATTGTTTTTATTATCTATATAAATATATTTATGAGAATTTATTAGCACCTTAAATTATTATTGTTACACTGTACACTTTATAGCATTTTATGATTGAAATAACTATAAGACAAAAAAACAACCGCACAATTTTCAACTATCCACGGGGGAAGAGAGCACGTGGGTGATAGTTAGAGCTAGTATAATATATAATTCGATGTTTTTCCAAATATCAACGTTAGTTTTCACGCGTAAGTAGATATACATCAAAAACTCATATACCATCCTTATACAAGTTTTTATTAATATATTTGTGTTATGTCTCATTGAGAGTAAAAACTCTCGTATTTGTTATAATTACCAATATCGATGTGTATATATATATATACAAATCGGTTTGCGACAAAACAAAAAAATCGACCTGAATGGCATGATGTCCACCCGTCACGTCGTAGCTCCGGTATACGGCTGTATAATATTCAAGCTACAGCTATTATTTAATATACATTATAATACGCGGATAATAGATTTTCACATTCGGAATGCGATTATAATGATAATTATGATGACGGTTTATTATCGTATGAGAGGCATATCACAATAGGATATTTATATAATATATCCGCAAACATGTACCTACATATATGTACTTATCGCAGTCAGCGGTAAACGTTAATATAATAGTATCACGCATGTTAATTAGCCGTGTATAGTGCAGGTTTCGACGAACACTATGCGACTTAATGTGTATACACACGTACGAGCACGAGTAGGTATCTCCTAATGGTACCTGGATAGCATACCGCACAGTTATATAATATATTTGATAGTAGCGCAATAATGCTAATTTGAATCGAATAATTTTTTTGTTACAATGCAGCCTGCAGGTATACAATATACGAGTAGGTAGTTCCGTAGAACAATGACGAATACAGCATTTAGCTAGATTCGCTCCCGCCACACACACTCCTCGTGTTTTCATATCCACGCAATTCTCAATGTATGATACGTATTATAACGTCATATAATATTATATTTTAAACGTACCTACGAAAGACACGAGTATTCGCTGAATTTCGATGCATAAAAATATTACGATTGTGTTAGATATAAGATCTCATGACGTGTTCCTACACACGAACCTGTTCAACGGGGTTTGTTATCTTTTTAAAGTTTAAATAAAATAACTATGTTCTCGGGTAGTTAGGTGGGGTTATCAACAATAGATCAACGTTGTCCTTAAAATCTCTTCATTTACTACTCACCAAAAATAAGAAACCACAATGCCTTTAAAACCAATATTTTTTGCTTCCTGTCTATAACATATACGTTATAAAACACTTACTACATAAGATAAAAGTAACGTTGACGGGTTATTCGATATAATGGAAACAAATCTCAATATATTGACGAAAAAGCTAGCCTCTATAAATCATAATATATATTATATAATATACGTATATTACACTTTATAATCACATTGCATTATTTGTTTAATGCATTTGTAGTTATATTATTAAATTATGAATTTATTACATTTCTGATTTTTGAAAATATTATTCTAAAATAATTTTTGGGTGTATATTATTATATAGTATATACTATAAGAATACATTCGTCTATTAAATATTAAAATGTATTTTATTAATAATAGCAATGATATTCATGCGTGAAATAACATAATAACAATTTGTATATTTGTAAAAAAGGGTACTTACTATTAAAAAAAAAAAAAATTAGTTTATAACTACACAAGGCACTCCTTTAATAGTATAAACAATTTAAGTATTTAACAACATAAACACCTACGTTCTTTAAGTATACTTAAAAAATCCAAAAATCGTAATAAACTAAACGGATAAAATGGATGTAAGAATCATCGACGTTCCACACAGTATATTAATTTGTGTGTGTGTGTGGTGCAGATTACACATCGATTGCTGACGATATCGCCTTAAAACAAGTCCGCATTCGATGTAATTGAAAAAAAAAACTAGCATCTAATCGATTTTTAATATAATTTATTTAATAGCGTGTTATCTACTCGACGGGTCAGCCGTTGCTTTTTCAAACCAAGATTTTGTAAACACCACGGGGATCTTAGTTAGTTTTCAATCTATTTTCAAAGCAGAGTGGGGTTTTGATATAATAGTTCGCCGGTCGAGTTTAATTTTTGAATGATTGAAGACCATAGGTCAGAAAAATGGACTGTACTTAAACTGTTTATCCTTACGCTGAATTACTTAATACGTATAAACGACGTAAAAATGAGGAATTTTTTCCTAACGTAAAACATTCAAACAGTAATTGTGTTTTTATTTTAATAAAATTCTATCACTCGTCTGTTTTTAATTTAGTGTTTTTTAACAGTTATTTTTTTCTCAAATCGCTGATTTATATTTCGTTTCTAAATCAAAATAATTTTTCTGAAAATATTTATTTACAAATTTCTAACGTCAGACCCTCAACGACGCCTTATTATTTATAAGCATTTAATGTTCACAGATAAGATAAGTGAAATGGCGACAACAGCTGATGCCCCAAACTTTAAATTCATATAAATATTAAACTATTGGTTCGGTGTAAAATATAACTAAGTATATATATATGTATCAAACTTTTCACGACTATCCTTTTTCAGAAATATAAAATTAAAAACTAGCAGTAACGATAGTGGGTTAAAAAAAGTATAATGGAAATCTGAAAAAAAATCACTGTTATAAAATATAGCATGACTAAAACAAATTCAATTTTTTTTAAGTAATTATTTTTTATTATATTATACGATAATATTTTTCTAGTGTTTAAAGAAATTTTCTAATTATAGTCAAATGCTTTAATAACGAGTACTTCTACCTAAAGTTTTATAGATAGAAAATAAAAACCTTTATTAAAATGGCGATGGGGTGCACACTGATAAAACAACAAATTTCCTAAGTATCATAACTTTATGTTCAAGTTATGTGTACAAAGTACAATTAAATAAACTTCGATAAAATATCAAATATTTTAAATGATAATTGAAATAAAACATAAGACACTGAAGATGTCTTTACTCGGAAAGTTATTGGGAAACCTATTTGCTTTGTTATTTTTCCCTCCATTTTGAATGAAATGTGGTATTATTAAAGCGTTTTGTAGAAACGTAGTTTTAAAAAAACAAAAAACACATTTAACTATAATTTATTCAGTATCACTATGAGTTGAGATTTAAGTGCGAAACACAATATCGGACATATGACTTCACACAAACACGAATACTCTTCGATTTTCAGTAAATGTCTTTCAAATGATATAATATATTTTTGAGTTGTGACTTATCAGTTTTTTTTTGGGGGGGGGGATAAATGGCCACTGCTTACAACTCTTAAGCATTGTCTGAAGCCGTATAGATAATTATTACGTTCACACAATGGCATCAAAACGGTTTTAAATGCATAGATACTGACTTTCTTCCGGATAGATTAGGTAAGTTATATTTTATTAACCAATAAAAATACGATTCTGCGTGGATTTAAAACCGTTTTAACGCCATCGTGTAAACGTAGTAATTATTATTTATTACACATTTCTATCGCCGGACAACGACGTGTCTTACATTAATAAGTGGTTCATTATAAGTGTCGTAAAACCACGGAAGAAAAAAGAATAACCATATACACACCTACTTTTACTGCGTTATCTACATATAATATCCATAATCATGTTACTCTACCTAAGTGCACATAGTATCATCATCATAATATAACGATTTAATATCGATAGTCTTGCCATTCGTGAAAAAGAAAAAGAATGATTATAATATATTATAATATGATATTAATATAAATAATAATAATTGAAGATACCAAACACGTGTTTTTAATATGCTACAATATATGAGCAGTATAAGCAGGCGTAAATACAGCACCTATGTTGTGTAAAGTAAGTCGCACTGTAGTAGGTATTTATAGATAATATTATAAACATATTATAAATACCTGAAATACTTATGCCTTGACGAATTTCTGCAATGATAAAAATATATTGACGATCTCACGGCGTCTTGGATAGGCAATTTAGCTACATCAATGTCGCGTGTCCAATTTTATGGTGCCTAATATTATAAAGAATAATAATGTTTAATTTCAGATACTGTACGGTTTCTAATAAATTATAAGTAATAAGTATTTTAACACGAATGAACTTATTCAACTTCTATTTGACGAATTATAAATTCAGTTTTCGATTGTTCATAAAGTCATAAATCATAATACTTAGGACTCATAAGTAATGTGTCGTAATCGTAAATATGTTGTTTTAAATTCCGAGCAAAGCGATGATATTCGTATTGGTTTTATAATTATCATCATAAATAATAATTTTTTATCAAGTTTGAAGTTATAAAATTGAATTAAGTACAAGGTTGTAACATGAAAAAAAAGAATCATTATTTGACTACAGTATTTCGTTAAAATAAAACATAATATCTATTATTGGTATAATAATGTATGAGTAGTGTACTCAATTTAAAATCAGCGAATCGCGTTTATAACAGTGTAATATTGACTATTAACAATATTTTATTAATTTATTGACATCTAAATATTCTTTCAACCGCGTTTTTCAAAGTGGTAATATTATTATGGTGATGGCCAACAAACACATCATTTCAAAACGTATATAGATCTAACATTAAAAAAATCTTTCATATTTCCTATACATAATAAAAACTGAATCTATTTTCGATTTGGTTCATTTTCTCTTTGCCGGTGTCATCATTTTTGGTTCCCTTAGGGTACTCCGGATTCATTTCAACCATAGTTCGAATTCAATTTATACACAAATCAAAGTTGTGCGTTCATCGGATAAAAATGCCAATCCACGAAGCCTATACCAGAATCTAACGCAAAACGCATTTCGATAAAACGGGTTCTATGTATCAATGCAATGATAATTATTTCTTAAGCGATGTCGGATATGAAAAATTGGCCAATTTAATATCGATATATGCCGTTGTCTATTATTACTTATAATAACTATTGACTTAATAATTTATAGTTTAGTATCATATCTCGAGGACTATTTTTTATTATTATTATTATTATTATTATTCATAAAAAAATGACCGTACCTACGTTTTTTTTTAACATGTACAAAGTCTTGTTTAAATTTTCAAATAATTAAATTATATGATTACACAACGTACATAGGTAATACTATATACATATACATATTGGTTAAAAATCATCCCATATCGTGATCTTAATCACAAATAACCACAACCAGTAAATAATTATCACAGATTTACAGTCAACAAAAAGCATCAAAACTTATAGAATTTCGTTTATGTTACAAATCGTAATTATTTTACTGTAAATACTGTCATAAAATAATCGTTACGCACGATTTACAATTCCACGTGACTCATAAAGAATTATGAATTACACTCGGTGCATAATGCGCGCACAAAATTAGATATCAGAATCGCGTTTTATTTCATGTCTTTTGTCGATCTCTTACTGGTATACCTCGCACAGCCTCTATGAAGTTGTAACGTATACATAATCTCAAACCCATCGGCGAGCAAATATTGTCAACAAATAACAAGTGACTATTATACGAACGGTGGCTGCCGTTGTAAATCGTCTAACAGTATAATACTAATAACAATAATAATAGAATTCGTCATTATTACTAACCGTAAGTTCTGGACAGCTCAGTGAAATTGAGAAAAACGCGAAACTTCATAAAATCCAACGTCAACTATTTCTGTGGAGTGTTTATTATTATTATTATTTTTTATCTTATTACGCAGTAGTCATCGTCATCGTCGTTGGCGAGCTTATACCTACCAACAAATGTAATTATTGAGTTGCGCACACTAGTTTTGACATTCTAATTGCGTTTTAATTGGATTTTGACCTTTGGACGAGGCGAGCCCGCGGACAGAAACGCAGTGAGATAGATAATATTATAGTGCGTGCTTACCGGAGTGATGATGCAGTGAGTCTCGGGCTGGATGTCTGGCTGGCAGACAACGCGATAATTATTTATTTTATGACCGTCACGGTCGTGATAATACTCGCACACCAATCCGACGTATATATTATATGTTATAATAATAATAACTTGCACATCACAGCATTATAATAATAATAATATATAAAATGTATAATATAATAATACATACTGAGTGCTTTTAGTAAAAACTATAATTTATCACGAAATGTATTATGTTGTGAACATTTTATTTTTACATAATTTGAAGTATTACAAATCAATAATGAATATAAAATATAATATATATATATATATATATATATATGAGTATGTGTGTTTGCGCAAGAGCGGATTCAAGGGAGCTAAGGTGCTTTAGAGTTTAGACCTCCCCCCCTTGGAAATATTATATATAATTAATATACATTATACATTTATACATACATATGTATTTAATAAAATTATATATTTTGTCTTTCTGTAATACCTACTAATTAGCCCTCTCCATTTTATATATTTAGATCTGGTCCTGTGTGTGTATATAATATTATAATACTATAATACATATTTAATAAAATAAACACTTGTTAAAATAAATTGTTTTAAATTATTAAATAATATTGTATTGATAGTAAAATTAAGGGTACTTTTAATAAAAAAAAAAAATTGATATTTAGAGTTAATATTTAATTATTTTTAAAAGTATTTTATTAAAAAAAAAAAAAAAAATGTATTTATTCTGGTTTATTCGTTCAATAACTAAATTTCTTTTGAAGATTAATTTTTATAATATTACATAGGACTACCTAGTAATATAGTTAATAATAATAAACTAATAACTTAATTGAAAACATTTTAATTTTTATTTTAATTTTTATTAAAATAATAACTATATTAAAAAAAAAAAAAAAAAAAAAACATCTGACTAATTTAATCTCATACCAGTTCACGTGTAGTTTCTATAGTCAACGTGAAAACGAGTACCTCTACTACCTACATAATATAAAAAAAATTTTCTTTATATTAATCAATAGTTTATTACACTAGAGACTATAGATATTGTGTACTTACATAATATAATATTATATTTACTACACATCATAATCGCATGTCTTGTTTTACATTCATTCTGTATATTATCATTTATTACGAAATTACACCTTGTATAACTATTCGTATTGACTTTACAAATGTGTGATAATAATTTATTTTAATACATACCTACATCAATAATTGTACTAATTATTAGTTATACATAGTATCTTGTCCAATTGAAAATAAAAAAATATTTTTGTATTTTCCTGTTTAGTATTCAGCTGTTACTTACACACTATTATAATTTATAACATTATTATAGTTAAGAAGATTTTAAATTCCAAATATTATCATTTTTGTCATAAAACATTTTTAAAATCCTCAAAACATTTTAGATGGAACGTACTAGAAAATTGTCTATAAATTTCAATAAGAAATCAGTTAACAAGAAAAAAATGTTATAAAAAATAATAATAATGTATAAAACGAACATCCATAGAACAAAAATGTACATTTTTGCATACCGGAAATGACGCTCCTCATAATAAAATACATCATAACTATATATTATAAGACACAGCTAGTGTTTATTTAGACGCGTAAACCGTTAAAAATGTTACAAGAATGTAAGCTTTAATGGTGTATGTTGTTTATGTCATACTCGGTAGATTTGCTAAGGCCTACAGGAATAACACGAGTACGAGCGTGTAGGAATAAATTATTCAGCAGTCGGTTTGGGTTCGTGAAATAGACTAACTCGGTCAAATTTTAGTATTTAAATCAATTTACTTGGGATTTAATAGCCTATACACTGTAAAGAAATCATAATACTCAAACGATATATTCGGAATACGCCACCCTCGATAACAAGGTTACCTACTCAATGGATGGTTTATACCGTTATTACCATTTCATCAAACACTAAATATAACCAAGTATACGTTGCTGTATTGTTCTCGGTTGTGTTAGTTTGAACGCAGGTCATAGATATCTGCTATACGACGTGTAAAAAATTTAACCATGAAAACTGTCCAACGACCCGTGTTCGAATAACGTAAAATAGCCAATATCCGACTACCTACCTGTGTATAGAATTACATAGGTTCAACTATCGATAGCCGCTTATTGGTACAAAAGAACGAGGAAATGTTTTGCGCAATACATTTCATACATTTTACAATTAATTCTTAAATTTTCACTCAGATTACGTTATAATTACGTTATGATTACGGTAACGTGATTTGATAAATATGCAAAATTGTTATTTTAAAATTTAATCGATAGTAAATTGTATTATAATTATTACGTAATAATATGTGATGTATATTATTTTAAATAAAATGTTTACTTTATATTTTTTTATAACAGTGATTTTGAAAGTTACTTTTGTCCTTATACTTCCATTATAACTTATATTTTTAGCCACATATTCTGAAACGAAATAGAAGCTTATATTTTAGGTTTAAAATTCAATAATTAATAACACATCGAATATTGAACATAATATATGGGTATTTAGTTTATTATTTATATGCCTTTAAGGTACCAGCTGCTGCCACTCGACTAGCCTCGACTCCGAAAACTTCAAAGTTTGTATGCATATGAATAATAAATAATAACACACCATAAAAAACGTATTATATACATATAAATACGAGTCGTCTATATTGGCTCAAGTCCATCGAGCACACGTCTCATCGTTAGCTGTTCATACGACGATAATACAATATAATAATATGTAAATAACAGCGTCTCGACGTCATCGTGAAAATATAAAACGACAATAATAAAATAAAAACACATTATATTTTTTTCATGAATATGCACACGATAATTATAACCGAAGCCAAGTACTAGCGAATATTGAAGTATTTATGCCCAAGTTCTAGACAAAATGTGATAACCAACTACAACTATTGGTAGGTACTGCCGTTTATGATAATTTACTCCAAATACATGACATCATCGAGCGCAAAATAACATGTTTGTATTTCAATCATATTATTTTATGACTATTATATAGTGCACGTCAGGCATATCATATACCGCTATTATTACACGCCTAATCTCGCTCTAATCCATTGAACAATCACTCTGGAAAAAATATTTATCTAAACGTTGATTTCGCCGCCTTGCCAATTTAATTATAGCTGGTACTTATACGATATCATCGGGGGGGAAAAAAAAAGTCCGTCTTAAAATAATATGGTGAAAAGTGTACCGATTTACTTTGAAAATAAATTAATAAATCGTTCGTCACTGTGTAATAAGCCGCGTTAAGAATTTATTTAGTGGGTATACGTGACGACGATGACAGAACGCATACACACGATTTTACGCGTACCACAGCCGAGAATCGCGAGACTATACATTATTATAATATTATGCCGTTAAACGGTGAGCGAAAGACAAGTTTAGAAAATCATATATATTATATTAAAATATAGATTGTAATAAAATCATCTATACATAGGCGTTCTTGTTCGCGCGACTTTATATAATATAACTACTATACCTGTAATATAATATAATATTATAACGACGGGCTTTTACCCCGGCAACTTTATAATATCTCGGTTTATCTGAAGAGTTTAGGAGACGTATACTTACGATATTATAATATAATAATTAATAATATATTCAAAGTAATTTTGCCTCGGAGACGTTATTTTGTTCAAGGTAAAGCACGCGTATACATAGATACATAGATATACAAAGATAAGTGCTTACCTATATATATATAATATAAAGCTATGTATTTTTAATAATCCATTATAATACTCGACCGCTTATACTAAAGTAGGCCTTCAGCGCGTACAAACGACTTAGTAAGTAGGTACATACAATTGAGTGTATACGAAAATATGAGATACGTTTTTAACACGATATTCGAGTGTATGAGATGGTAGACGTCTGTCGGACGTTATAGTCGTCTAAGATTTTCTCGTGACCACTCGGGCAAAGGCGAAATAACAATATAATATAGGTACATAGCTTTTACTCACCGATTGAACAGCCGACGATGCTTCGCTGTCCCTCTCCTTTTAAAATTATTCAGTGGCACTTTCGAATAACGTTTGTCACGTCGTCGTTTGCACCCATCTATTATTGTTACCTGTGTTATTTATGTACTAATTAATAGTTGAATTATTGATGAGAGTCATCATTTCGGTTCCATCGTTGACTGGTTGATTCTGTAATAGATAACACATGTATGACTTCAGATGTTCATAATCATAATATATTCATTCGTGCCACTGTATAGGTATATAATAATATAATGGTGTATAATATATTAAAGATTATAATGTGATACCACTCTTTTTAGCATTACTATATTAAGGAGAGTTTCCACTGCATACGTGTACGTGTACGTGTATAAAAATACTTGTCTGTAATTGGTCGGTATACGTGGTAAGCTTGTGGTATACCGGAAAGTTTATACGTTCTCACCACACGTATAACCACGATACCATGAAGTTGGATCCAATTCAACTATTTCCGTTTGTTTAACGGTATAACCTGAGCGATTCAGCGATAGCAGCACTCACAGCAGTAACCAATTTTAAAATCTTAAAAATATGTTATGTGATTATAATATTAAATTATATTGTTTTAAAAATTAATTAAAGTGTATTTACACTATAGAATCGAGCCAAATTATAGTAAGTTAATTTACCGATAAAATTAAGCGCTTACCAATTACCGTGCTTACTAGAATATTTTTCATGAAGGACTTGTATGTACAAGCGTACATACGTGCGTATGTGTTGATAAACGTGCACGTACACGAGAATGGTCCACCGAAAATCGTAATGAATAAAAAATAAATCCATGATTTATTCCTCAAACAAGTTTTAAAACGCACTTATTTATTATAAAAATTAATCAAATAAATATTATTAGTTTTGTCAAGATCCAGTAATAATTTTAATTTTATACACAATTTATTTTTCAATAAGGACTAAGAAAACTACGAACTAAAATTGGATATTTATAATAAATCAAAAAATGAAGCTAATATTTTAAAATATGGTATAGGCAAAATAATGATTTTTATTCTAATAAAGCTAATATTTAGTTTATTTAACTATTATTGGATGAATATAAATTTTATGAAGTTTATTTATACACATATTTCCTACAAATTTAATACTTTTAAGATTTTGATAAGTCGAAAGTGTAAAACATATTTTTTTTTAAGTAGCACTACTACGCAATACGCATCCATAAATTAGTGTCTAGTGACTAAAGTGATTTAAATTTAAAACATTCTTTGACCAGTGTACGGTCACAGCTTAGATAAATGATAATACAAGATTATCACAGATCAGATTTTATGAAACATATTATATTCTCCATTATATTAGGTATAATCTGTGGTACGGTCCTCATAAGTCATAATGGTAATTTCAAAAATTTTCCACCAACCGTGAACTATTTAAATATGGCAAAACTGAGTCCACTGTTGCCGCCACCACCAACGCTTCTTGTAATTCGCGAAACACAAACGCCGTGTCTCTTCCCTTTGTCGCACTTGCTCTACAGTTTATTTATTCCGAGTCTGCCAGGTACCGATTATTACCCTTAATTATCCTAAACTATCATTTCAAATTTATAATAACTTAAAAAATTGTACAATTAGTTAAAATATTTGCAACAGTATTGAATACAATAAAATTACAGGTCCAAAAATATGTACACACTACACACGCGATCAGTTTGTCTATAAATATATAGGTTGTTCCGAAATTTCGTACAGTTACTTACAAGCTTTTTGTACCTTATTTGCGAAAATGGCATACAATATTACAATATAAACATATCTGGACCAAAGATGATTATGCATAACATTATAACAAAACTTTAGCAGAAATGTTTATGAATTAATTGAATAACAACGAGAGTCTTTTTGCCTTTTGGAGTAGGATATTTAATATTGTATGATGATTACGGACATACTTGCAGTTCTTTACATTTTTTTAAATTATAATATACCTTTCATGTACTTTAATATGTAGGTACCTATGTGTTTATCGTGTATACAGATCGACCAAAATTAATGTTCATAGATCGTACCAATTGACATAGAAACCGTTTTATTAAGTCATCCTACGGTACCTACTCGATGCCGGGGTAACAGTCAAAAATAGTGTTCACGGAAATTTGTTAAAGGAGTTTGAGGAGTTGTCAAAGTCAAACCGGGACAAAATATCGAACCCGAAAAACTCGTATCGTATGTCAATGGCGGGATTATACAATCATGGATAATAATATTATGCTCCACCACAATTTATTTAATTTCCCGTTGTAAAATTTTTAATAAAATATTTTTCAGATAGAGTGAATGACCATGAAAGACTACGCAGTCGTATTACATTCGAAGACAATGTGCCTAAATCTCCGGTCGGTAAATTGAAACGTGAAAAACTTCTAAATCTCATACAATAATTGTATTTGCATACAATTTAGGTAGGTATTATCAATTAAAATAAAATGTAATAGAAAAAAATGTATATATAACAAACTACTTATCATTTTATGACTGATGTATGTAGTTAAGACTTAGGTGAGAGCCGAGTCATCGTGAGACTCATTTTACATCGCCTCTAAGTACTGAAAATAGATGTGGCACGTTCAACAACAACACATAGTAGATACTAGATAATCATAAACCGTTATTATTGTCTAAGCGCCCTTAATGAAACCGATTTCAATTTTTGTTATAAGGGGGCGTAATACAAAAATTTGTTTTACCTAAAAAAATACAACCAAACCGCCAGCGTTTTGTCGATGAGTAAAAGTAAATCACAGACGATAAAATATAAAAATAAAACAGATTGCCGAATCCAGATCGTATCTATTATATTAATATAGTGCAAACTGTGCAAAGATAATAATATAATAAGATGTATAATAATATATCGTCATGCTCTCTATGATCGCAATCAAAATCATATAAATAAATTCTTGTGAATTTGTTTACCAATAGAGAGCGCTACCATACAGTTAGATCGACAATAAGCACTTTTGAGGCCGTTTCTTGCCCATACATATTTATTGTACGCGTCACACTATCATTATACATTAATATTTAATACTACCTTCGTGGTATTATATTCATAAATAATATTTTTATCTGTGCACAGTTATTGTTCGACTCTTGGTCTTGACGTCTCATTCCTGTTCAGTTAACAACCATTGTCTATGGTGACATAAGAGAATACTACAAGCTATTATTACTATTCGTCACGGACGCTTTTGCGTTAATAGTACTCATTAAAGTTCCCCTTCAGATGTGTGACCGCTATATTATCTATTTTATGTGGGGTGACCGCTTTCTGCGCATGACAAAACTATCCTCACAACATAATTTATGAGAAAGTGAGAACTTAGGCGCCCACAGAAATTTTTCTAAGAGGGGGCAATGTTAGGATTTGTTATATAATAAATAGTAGTTTATCTTTAAACATTCAATTTAAAACATATTTTTGAAAAGCCAGGGGGGCAAATGCCCAAGCTTGCCTCCCCCTTCTGGGCTCCTATGAGTGAGAATGAGAGCGACACATAACGTTACAATAATTGACACTGCCTACAACTATTGATCACAACTTACTTACTAAAAGTACAATAAATTACTTTAATAGCTATATATCAAAAAATTAATTTAGTGAAATAAGTGGACAGGCTGTCTCAACTTAAAATCGTTTGGTATAAATTTATGTTTAGCTACCACCAGATTTTTTTTTTTTTGAAACGTATTTCAACGAGTTTAGCAAATCAGTATTTTGAAAGTTATAATGACATATAATTTATAAAAACTTACCTACTTTAAGATTAGTGTTAAATACATATATTAAAAAAATAATATCGATTAACTTGCAGCTATAATATGATATTTATACTTAATTATATGATGATTAGTGATTACTCTTATATGTAAACTTGAAGCATATAGAATGAATATCAAAACAATTGTCACAAAACAGACTTAAATGTTGTTCGATTAAGAATTATTTGTTATTATCAAAAATACCATTCTAAGAAAAAAAATTGTTTTTACATCTATAATTACAATAAAAAAGACAAAAGTTGGTTCATTAGTTTAGATGGTTTAGACAAAATTAAAAAACTTGAAGCTGAAACACAGTACCAGTACTAAATACCAGTTTTAATGCAAATTTACAACAAAAACAGCTTTCCTCTATTTTTTATGAATCCGTGATTTATTTCTTTTAAAAAATTTTAAAATGCGCTTATTTATTATAAAAAATATTAAAATAAATAATATTGGTTTTGTCAAGATTCAGTTATAATTTTTATTTTATACACAATTATACAATTTATTTTTCAATAAGGGCTAAAAAACTTCTAACTCAAACTGAATATTTTTAATAAATCAAAAAATGTAGTGTAACTTTTGAAATATGGTATGGCATAATAATAATAATTTATATTTAGTTTATTTAAATATTATTGGATAATTTAATTTTATGAAGTTTATTTCTATACATATTTCATAAAGAAATAATTGCATATTTTTAAGATTTTGTTTAGTGCCTTAAGTTTTATTTAAGTTACTAGTTAAATTATAATACTTTTCCACTAATTAACTACCTTATACCTATTTGAGGGGGGAGTTGATAGGGTGTATTATATCGAAAAAAATTACTTCACGGGAATAATTCTCAGGCCTTGTATAATTATTGAATTTTGGAAACTATAATTTTATTTGAAAGAAGAAAACTTCCTACAAGTCGCATTGAACTCCATTTTTTATTTTATTCAAAATAATAGTAAAATATAATTTATACAAAATTGCATAAAATTATATAATTTTTGAAGACAGATTATAAAGTTTGAGATTAAAATATTTAATATAAAAACAGAGATCAAGACGACCTGTAGAACATTACCCTCTGTTAGTTAAAAATAAAATTATCAAATTTGGTTGATTTTACAGAACAGGATCCTTATTCCCATGGATCGTATATTTGTGTACAAAATTGCATTGGCACTGGGTGCCTAAAAGAAGTTTAACTTGTAAAATCAGCAATAATTTGTATTGGACTAGGACCTTGATACTAGTTAGAACATAACTACCATACTGGCACGGTAGTTACATTTCAAATTTTTTTTCTTAAAAATATTAACGGTTTTCAGGTCTTAAGTTATAAAACAGTTTTGTTCTTTTGACCGTACAATGAAATAGTTAAAAAAGTCATTTTAATTCTTAACAGTGAATTAAATAATAAATATTATTACATAACAAATGACTTAAATTATAAATTTATATAATTTTTAAAGTACAAAAATAGATGTTTTTTTTAACAAATAATTACTTTCTTTTCTTTTTTAATTTATTCATTTTCCTATTTTCTTTTCTTATTTTAGATGCCATTTTAGGATTAGCCATTAATATATTTTTGTAACGTTTTTTAGTT